>JAXCLR010001832.1:0-14946 GCA_035584095.1 Annona squamosa | reverse complement strand
GGAATGGCGTAACAGAATCCATGCAGCCGACCCCACATAGGTGGGAAATGGCTTATGATGATGATGATGATGATGATTAGTCATACAAAAATTTATGGAGAAACATATGATAATATGATTTGCTAAAAACTCAAAAAATAGAAACTAATGGGTGTAGACTGTAGATTGCACTCGGTTTCACAGCGCCAAAGCCTAAAGATAATAATTGAGAACACAAATAACATCATCATGAGGATTATATAAAAGATGAGTGATTTTGTTAGTCTTGATTAAGCAAATACCTTGCTTAGCTAACTTGAAAAAACTCATTTAAAACAACTTTTTTTAAAAATTTTTTTTCTTTATACACTTTTTTATACAAGTGTATTTAACATATCAACTAATTTTTACTATTTTTGAATATATTTATACATGTTTTTGAGATTTTTAAAAATATAAAAAAATGTACACATATTCAAAAAATGTAAAACATGGTTTATATGTTAAATACACATGTATGAATAATTGTATAAAGAAAAAAAGTAAAAAACAATCATTGTAAATAGATTTTTTGAGGTGAGTCAATTGCTTAGTTCAAGATAACAGGATTACTCCTCTATATAAAAAATCATACTAGGAAAAACTTGTTTCTGAGAATGAAATTTCCATTTCCTTTTCAGCGGAATACAAATACCTAGTTTAATTAATTCCATAATTTTACCTTATAAATTCATTATCGAATGTTAAGTCCAGAGAAATTTTACATTTTTCTCAGTATTTCTTCGGCATTGTACATGCCCACACTCACCACACACTCACCGCTTTCTTAGTGCCACTTGTACTAAAAGATCAAGTATTTGCCCACTTCCAACAGAAATCGCACATAATGATATATGCTTAAAGCCTCCACCTCCAACAAAATCGCATATGCCTGATGCCTCTAAGGACATCTTATAAAGGACTCAAAAAGTTCTTCAAAGGATCATCGGAGATGTCCAAAGGAAGATTCTTTCTATTACTACATTTCTATCCCTTTTCAAACTCAAACTCTTACAATTCTCCTTCCAATCTATTACGCGCGTGAGGATATTTTGATCATCAATAACGACACAAAGGCTCGGATTGGCATATGTTAGTACAGTTGACTAACATAGACGTGTAATTATGAATCGTTTTGCTGCAAAAGATTTGTATTACTCTGAAGCAAACAAGTAACAAGCAATGCGATATAGACAAATTTTTCAACGAACCGACGAACAAACAGCTTTATTTTTTCGTCTTGTTATTCCATGCACTTTGCCGCCCAATTCAACGTGGCTGGAGATGAAATTAGTTTTTAATCATTTTAATATTTATTCATATATTATTTTTTAATTTTATTTCCACTTACCTAAATTAAACACGTTTACCCATCACAGTTGGGTCAGCTTAGCAACCTTGGGGTTTACTTATATAAGCATGGTTAAGTTAAAGGAACCTGATCCCCTTAATTCTTTTTTTTTTTTGAATTTTTTTCATACAAGTGTTAATTTAAGTGTATAAAATTACCTAAATGCTACTTATTTTCAAAAATAAAAAATAAATATTTAAAATATTTCAAAAATAATAAAAATTGATACACATTAAATATACTTAAATTAACATTTGTTTTAAAAAAATTTAAAAATAAAAATAAATAGTTTAATGCACCAAGGTGGATTAAAGCTAAGCGCACCCAGGTGCAAGGGATTGAGTTCCTAAGTTAAATGTGGAAAATATTCGCCATCGTTGTCTAGGGCCGTTTTTGGGGAAAATTCCAAAAAGCGAATATATATCCACCAACTTATTTCTCACAAGAAGGCAAGAAGAAAAGAAATTAAGATTAATGAATAAAAATGATTTAAGAAGAAAAAAGAGTGACATCTTTTACTATGAAGCAAGTAAATACAAAAAGTGGATCAATTTCAATTTCTAACAGAAACTACCGATTAATCATGAAATTAATTATCTTTTTAGATGAAAGATAATAATAAAATCGTCTTCTTTTATGGCCAAGTGAATAGCAGATGAAGAGAAGTCAATGCATCATTAGAGAAGAGACGAAAATATTTTTGTGATAATTACCACCAAAATGCTTAATGGTTGTTTTTCCGTGTTGAGATTGTTTAGTTAATATTTAAGAAACTATTTTACTTTCGGCTGTAAAATTTGTCCCACTCGGGATGAATATATCCATTAAAAATTTTTTCCTTTATCTTCAGCTATTTATAGCAATAAATTAAGAAAAAATAATCTTTAAGTACAAGAATGGCACAAAAGGTCATCTCTTCTGCGAGACCGGAGCAACTTACAATCCTTTCAATTTCCTTTTTTTTTTTTCGATTTTTTATCCAAATCAGTTATCATATTATTAAAAATTATTTTGACTAATTGTATATATATAATAAACAGCAAGTGCAGACGTATGAGGTTCACTGTAATTATTTTTTAATATTTCAAATTATAAAATTTTAATTAAATTATTTTTTTTATATTTAGGGTGTATTTAGAAAGTGATAAAACTATTAGTGTATAAGTTTTTAAAATGAGAGAAAATGATATGATATAATAAAGGTAATGATGAAAAGTAAAGAAAATAAAGTTAAAATAGATAGATTAGATATATGATTAGTTATATAAAAATAATTGAAAATAGGGTAGCTACATTAGAATAAGTGAAAAAAATAATTAAAAAATAAAGCAATTATAGATAGTGAAAAGTATTAGGTTGAAAAATTCTCACGAAAAACAATCATCTCTTGGGCTAAATAAATAATTTTAAACTTAAGTAGGACCCCGATAAAATAATAAAAAATTAGAGAATTTCTTACTTTGCCGGATTTTGTAGGTTACTTATATTCAAGTATTAATGTATTGCCAATGGGCTGACATCCCATTGGCAGGGACAATGGCACCTATGTCGTTATACCTGTGTTTGAACCCCATGTAGTGTGTTTGGCTTAGCTTATTAAGGGAGTTTGTGTCTTCTTATTGAATATGGGAGCTTATAGCTGTCTCCCTAATAGATAAATGAGAGCTTGCTATCTTTCTTGAGCTTGATTGTAATATCTGAAATAAGATATAATATACACACATCCAATAAAAAAAAGTATTAATGTATTATACTACTTTTGGTTCTCAAAAAAAAGTATTATACTATTTTCAAGGTAATTGTAACTCAGAAAAGAAAAGAAACGAAAAACGGACAAACTCAGCCGCTTTCGTATCGTGCATTTGTTGGATATTGTAGTCATCATATGTAGGGGTGCACCCAAAGCCAAACTGGTGTGTATGTGAGAGGCGGTTTCGGCCATTTACTTAAGCGCGTGAAAAAGGATGCGCATATGCGTGGATGGGGGAAGGGGAAGATTCGTTGACCCGCGTTGCCAATTCCCGCAAGTTGCCTTTGAATAACGGCGAGAAAATCTAACGTCTAAATTGATTTTATCAAAATACTTATTCTCAATGTACATTACTATAGGTCCAACCATTTTTTTTAAAAAATTTATTATTCACGCCCTTTCTACTGAAGCCTTTTTACTAACGATAACTTGCGATACCAAACATTAAATTTTTTTAAAATCTTTCTTTTCAACAGAAAAATTTATGAGAATTTTAAAATTATAGTTATAAAATAAGCTTAAAATAATAAAGGACTAACAAAATACAATTAATGATTAATAAAAATTCTTTTTTATCCATAACATTGATACTTAATTTATATTACACTCATAACATTGCTAAATTCTTATTATACCTATATAGTCAAAACATTTGTGAACTATCCAATTAAAACACGAAATTGCTTTTTCATAATTTCTTAATTGAAACAATTTAACTCTAATATGACTCAATTAATATTGATAAACTATTAATTTATAACTTCTAAATGATTTAAATATTATTTCATGGCTAAATTATTTTAATTAATAAAAAAACGAAGAGGTAAAATTGTCTTTTTAATGAAGAATTTAATGATTATTTTGACTCTACGAGGACAATATGAATTTAAGATGAAATATTATAGATATAAAGTAAGAATAAGTATTATGAGTACCGGAGTAATTCTTCTTAATAATTATTAAATAATAAGAATGTTATCTCAACTCCGTTCTCTTTGCCCAGCAAGTAACTTAATATAATTCTCCAAATATAAATATTAAACTTTAAAATCTTTTTCTTTGCACAGAAAATAACTTAATTTGTTGTTCTCCGAATACAAGTTTTAAAACTTTTAAAAAGTTAGGCTAGTCGAAAAAACTAATTTACCCGATCGACCAAATCAGAACGCTCGTCATCCCCGCCGGAGCTCAAATTAGAATTTCGGAACCAAAACACCCGAGCATCCGAGAATTGTGGGTGCGTGGGCATTCTCGTAACTTCCAGTGGCGGTCGGGATCTATTTATCGCCCTCCGTCCGCCAAAGCGCGTCGTGTCCCGGGTGGTGGCGGTTTGTCAACGCCGCTCGACCGGCAGGAACCTTCGTCCTTTCTCTCTCCCATATAAGCATACCGATCTCCCTACTCTTCGTCCTATTCCCTTCCAATTCCAAATCCACAGCCCTTCTCTTCTCTCTCTCTCAGGAATCCAAGATGGAATATCGGCCGCTAGAACTCACCATCATCTCCGCCAAAGATCTCAATGACGTCAATCTCTTCAGCAAGATGGACGTCTACGTCGTCGTCTTTCTCAGCACCGACCCTCGCGCCCCCCAGAGGACCCCCGTCGACCGTGACGGCGGCAAGAGCCCCAAGTGGAACTACACCGTCCGCTTCTCCGTCCCCGAAGGCCCCGCCGCCGGCCCACCGCCCGTCCTCACCTTCCTCCTCCGCTCCGACCGCACCCTCGGCGACCGCGACATCGGCCAGGTACACGTCCCCATCAAGGAACTCCTCGACGCCGCTGCCAAGAGCGAATTCTCCTCCTCCCACTCCGTCACCTACCAGGTTAGGAAGCCCTCCGGAAAGCCTAAGGGCGTCTTGAATTTCTCCTTCAAATTCGGCGAAAAGGACGCGCGCCCGGCTTCCGCCCCGGCCCCACCGGCAGTCGCGTATGCCAAGGGTGGGGAGGAGCCGGTGATGGCTTATCCCCCCGCGGCAGGACCCAGCGCCTATCCTCCGCCCTACGCCTCGCATCCGCCGCCCGGGCAGGGTTATCCCCCGCCGGGGGCTTACCCGCCACCCTCGGGGTACGGGTATGGGGGATATCCTCCGCCGCCGCATGCCGGCTACGGGTATCCGCCTCCGCCGCCGCCTCAGCAGGGATACGGGTACCCGCCGCGTCCCCAGGGGTATGGATACCAGCCGATGGTGGCGCCGCCCCAGCAACCTAAGAAAAACAAGATGGGGTTGGGATTGGGCGCAGGGCTCTTGGGCGGTGCGCTCGGAGGGCTGTTGATCGGAGATATGATCTCTGATTCCGCTGATGCGTATGATGCAGGGTACGACGCCGGCTTGGATGATGCCGGTGGCTTTGATTTCTGATCGAGATGTTCTTTCTTTTTTCTCTCCTGAAGTGATAGGTTTCTGTACATTTTATGAAAGTGAGCTGGTTTTATTAAAAAATAAAAAAAAAAAACTTCCCTATAGTGTTTTTCTTGTCATTTGTTGTGAAGATTTTTGCCTTTAATGTGCTATATATATATATATATATATATGCAATTGCTGTTTATCAATACTGTTTTCCTGGATCTAAAAGAGGATGATGAGGGGAATCATCTAATCCCTTTGTTCAGGATCATGCAATGGGATGGGATGAGATTAGCTTTCCTATTTTTAGAATTTTTTCTCATTTTAATTCAATTTTTAGAACTTTTTTCAATTTTTTTTATTATTTATATTTTACTACTACCACCGAATGTAATTTTTTACTTGTCACGACATAACAACCCCTTTCAATCTCTCTTCAACCAAATCTTATCCCATTCATTCTTAGGGATGAGAATGAGGCATCCCGGCAAGCGGATAAGATCTCACAATCTCTCGTGTCGACTCTTTGATGAGAAGAAGGCAAGTGGGTGATATCTCACCATCGGTAGTCATCGGCGACAGAAGCAAAGGCAGTACCTCTCAAGCGTACTCGGGTGCATTAGCTTCTATCCATACGGATGCAAAAATTTATTTTTAAATTTTTTTTTGATAAAAATGTTAATCTAGGTTTATTTAGAATGTATATCAAATTTTACTATTTTGGATTTTTGTAGATTTTTTTGTAGATTTTTTAAAACCAGTAACAATTTTATAATTTATGAATTACAAAACTGCCGCTGACTTTAAAAAATCTGAAATTTTCTAAAATTGATATACATACTAAATATACATTAATAGCTATATAAAAAAATTTCAACAAAATAAAAAATATATTAAATACATTCGGGTGCATTGAAGCTAGTGCACCTGGGTGCATTAAAAAATGTCCGGATGGGAAGGCTTTCCAAATTTCAAATTCCACATTCAATATCTATATTTAGAGGCTAGAGTATGGTTTTTTTAAAAAAAATTTATGTAATGCATTTGGTAGATATCCAAATTCCCAGTCCAAAAAACTGCAAGGTAAAAAAGATAGAATTCATAATATCCACACGCATATGCACGCTATATGCCGGGTATCTTATTTTTATTATTATTATTATTTACTCTTAAGATAATTTAAGCACACGCTTTGAAATAAGCTACTAATGTTTTTCTTAAAAAATATTTTTTAAGGGTTATTTTCAAATTTAGGCACATATTATGCTTGAATTTCAACATACAACGGTATTTTATTTTTCAATGGGAATTGGGAGACACTTTCCAATTTTGTTGCTAATTCCATTTGCCCTGGAAGATTATATAAATTTTTTTTAGGTAATTTATAAATATACTTATAATTTAACTATAATTACAAATATATTCCCTGTAGTTTATCATTAATTACAGTCCTACTTATGATGACACTCGCGATCAAACCCAAGACAATGAGTTGTCACTCTCATTTTTTTTCAAAATTATCGTTAGATTCTAGGGACCGGGGGCTCTGGTAGGTGCGGCTCAAATATAGGAGATAAGTTTTCTTCTCTTCTACTTGTCGACAATGGGAGAAGATGAGGCTACCTTTGTAGGTGTGATTTGGAGAAGCACAGGAGAAGAAGTTGGCGCAATTGTTAACGACAAGCATAATTTGGAGGGTTGGTGCGGGTAGGATGATTGATTGGTGGTAATGAGGATTAAGATGATACATAGTGAACGTGATGTAGTGTTGTCTGCAACCAAATTATGAAATCCTTAGATATATTTAGGTGTGATGGATTATCGGTCGATAAAGATTTTCCCCATCGGTTATCGTAGCCATTAAGAAAATTGCTGATTGGATGGCTATTTTCTTGATAAATTCTTCCTCATTGCTGATAAGTTTAAATATGGTGGAAAAGGCCGACATAGTTAGATTCGCAGTGTGTTTGAGAAGTAATAAAATTTTTAGATAAAAATTTATGTTGTAATATAATATATGTTATGATGAGGAGCAAAAAGAATAAAGTTAAAATAGATAGGTTAGTCGTATGTATAATTGTGTAGAAATGATTAAAAGGTAGGATAGTTGTATAGAAAAATTTATAAAAATAACACGGACGCAGGCCCGTGCGTCCGGCTTGAAATGATCACCCCTCGAAATTAATATATATAGGCTAATAATAAGAACTGTTGTTATTTTCAAGTAACTTCATTATGTGTAATAAACCTACATATATTTTATTTGAGTTAAAATAGGACTTATTTTAAGATAATTTGGAGGAGGATATTTTTCATCAATATAAAAATATATATAATAATAATAATAATGTCAACGGCAGCACACTCCATGGCGATGGAAAAAAGGCACTGTGGGTACTCATGCAATTAGTGATAAACTTTGTGAGGATTATTTGAAAATTTCAAAATTATGTGGATATATTTTTAATTATTATCAAATTATAGAGCTATTTTTGCAAATTATCTAAAATTTTTTGCAGCCTAAGGTGTGTATTTGGTATGATGTAAAAGTTGGAGAAAAAGGAAGCAGGTAGGAGTACTATAAAAATAGATGAATAAATGATTAAAATGTAAATGATGATTGAAAAGTTGGATACACTCTAATTTTACCTCACAATAAACACACCCTTAAATATGGCTTTTTATTACGTTTGCAAAAATTCAGATTTCGGGACATGATACTTTACTATTAGCATAATCATACTTAGATATCCAACATATTTTTGGTCAAAATTTGATCATTTCTAGGACCTTCTTTTGATAATTAAACATTATAATTCTAAAATCAAAGGACTGGAAGAGACTACGTTATTAAAAGCTTCTCCTCCTCCTCAACTTTAATATCTTACTCCACCTAGTGTTTAAGTTTTACATTGGCGCTTTTTATTTTACATTTGTTGATTTTATTTTTAATTGCGAGTTATTATTCTGTCTGTCCTATATTCGTTTGTCTACTTTTAAGATGAGTATTCTCTCCTCCTCTCTTTCATTGATTCTTTTTCTTCATGAGTCTTTTTCATTGATTCCTGTTTCTACCTATTCGAACGGTTCATCTTTTCTACCTATAACGTCTGTTTACCACGTCTGGTCAATGGTTACACAAACAAGCTTTTTTGGGTTAGCGAAATTTGACCTTTATTTGATGATCACACGAGATCCAGGCCGTTCATCTAACGGGATCTTCGTTTATAGTGCGAATGAAGATTATGCTTCACTTCCAAAGCGGACAAAAAGTAGCCACAGCATTCGAATCTTCATCAAAGGTAGCCCATTTGTGCTGTAAAGCTTTCTGAATCTCTGCCGCTTTTGCATCGATTCTCTTCGCCACGTAAGGAGGTGTCTGGTAAAAAAAAATGAGGTGATGCGATTGAGATAATGATAAAAAGTTAAAAAAATAAAGTTAAAATAGATAGGTTAATGAAATTGGGTAATGGAAAAAAAATGTTAGCCATATAGGTAACTACGTAGAAATGATTGAAAGGTAAATTAGTTATACAGAGATATATAAAAAATGATTAAAATATAAGATAGTTATGGAGAATAAAAAATTTTAAATTGAAATTTTTTTTGGTTAAACATGCCTTGAAACACATATTCATTCCTTGTTTGGGGAGCAACTGAGCAAATCATGGCCGTTTATCATCATATTATAAGTCATTTTTTACCTAGGTGAGGTTGGCTGTATGGATTTTGTTACGCAATATTTGGCAATTTAAGACTAAATTTTTTATAATTTATAATATATGATAATTATGAAGAATAAAAAATTTTAAATTAAAATCTTTTTTGGTTAAACATGCCCTGAAACACATATTAAATCATGGCCGTTTCAATTTTTTTTTTCTTTTAAGAAAAAAGGCAAAACTAGCCAGCCGACCTTGTATATATATATATATGATGTAGACCACAAGCACACTGAGAATGACTCCACACAGTTTTTTATTTTATAATAATAATTATTTTTTTGCGTCCAATAAGGGCTGATGGCCATGCCTTCCCTAAAATTTCGATCTAGAGATAGTTCCAAGATTCCCGATGTCTAATCCGTTAATGTATAAAATAAAATATGTCTATGATTGAAAATAAGGTAGATTGGAATAATTCTATACACCTTTTTTTAAATTTCATATGAGATTTTTTCAAATATACCTACTTAGTTTGTGCACTACTTCTTGAAAAATATATATCATTTGTTAACAATGATAATTTGTTAAAGTGTGTCATTTGTTGAAAATATAATTTCAGAAATTAAGAAAAACGCTCTCATGGACAAATGAAGTTATAAAATGTAAAAATACCTTCAAAATATAATTTTTACTTTTAAATATTTCCCGTAATAAATAAATCTCTTATTGTTGTGAAAATAGTTTTCGTATTCTAAAAATATTTTCGTACATTTATATTTTTATTTGTTTACAAAGACAATTTTTTATATAAAATGGACATGCTTGTGATTTCTGGCAAACTATATAATTACTAAGTACGGTCGTAATTTCAATTTCACTCAAATTACGTAGGAAGGCTTGTAAAGAGCCTATTTTACATGTTTAGAAAACAAGAACTGGTAAATAAGATTGAAAGTCCTTCACAAGTTTAAGCCTGCTGCGTCATTCTTGGGAAAACTTGGCTTTTGTCTTTAACATAAAAAAGATAATATCAAATATGTAATTAGCAAATGATAAAATTTTTAAATGAAAAGATTTTAGTGTAAGTTTTCGAACAGAAAAAAATTAATGTGATATGATAAGAGTAATGATAAAAAATAAAGAAAATAAAGATAAAATGAATATATTAATTATATAAATATTTGCATAGAAATAATAGAAAAATAAGATAATTGTAAAGACAGATGTAAAAAAAAAATTAAAAAATTAAGATAAACGCATGAAAGTCAAAAGTTTTATAAGAAAAGAATTGGTTTTCTGAAGAGAACAGCTAGGTCAAATTTTCCATAGGCATTATGAAAAGCAAAGAGTAGCTACATCTCCCTTGACTTTTTTTTTTTTTTTGATGATTTCTCCCTTGACCTTGAATGCACGTTGCGTGCGTCCCCCATAAAATTTAAATGTAGCAGCAAGATAAGGTTTTTTTTTTATCATTTATTTCCAAATAGGAGGCTGTCACATTTCACCTCTTTACCATATTGAGGTCCGAAAACCATCCCCGCCGTCCACGTGGCATCTCAAGCAGGGATGTGAGTGGACCACTCCGTTGTGGGCCCCATATAAACAGTCACATGCACAGCACGACCGCAATGACGAAATCCTAGTGGGCCGTCAACTAGTTTTTAGTTCGACTTTTTAAATTAGTTTTATATTATCGGATACGTGAAATCTCGGTTAAAAGTTTAAAAAATTGTTCCGTGATTATGTGAAAATCCTCAACCTCAACAAAGAATTATAATTCTTCATCAAAAAAATAACGAATTATAATTGGAAGACCAGCAGATGGGGCCATTGATTCAATGCAGCAAGGCGCATTGAAATTGAATTTTTTCATGAAATTATTAATTTAAGTGTATTTAACATGTGTATTAATTTTTACCATTTTTGAATATTTTTAGATATTTTTTCGGATTTTTAAAATCCAGTGGCATTTTAGTAATTTTAGTAATTTTAAATTACTAAAAATACCACTGGCTTTTAAAAATCTAAAAAAATTTAAAAATATTCAAAAATGGTAAAAAATTGATAAACATGTTAGATACACCTGAATAACATTTGTATGAAAAATAGTTTTAAAAACTATAAAAAATCGAGGTTTCGCGGCAAGGTGCACTATAATTTTGAATTAGTTACCAGTAAATGGCAGCCTCGTATAAGTGAGAAACAACTTCCAATAACGACAATAACGAGTAAAATAGGAAATTAGTTAAACAAACCACCTTTTTTTTATGGTGTATATTTTGCATCGTTTTACAATTAAATACTTAGACAATATAGTAAGGGGGACAACATAACCTTCATAATTAAAAAAAGGGGATGCAACTCTTACTAAGTTTCGTACCTAAAATCACAACTAAGGAAACAAAGCTCTTAGCCACCTATACTAATTGCCAGTGGTTAATAAACCACCTTCATAATATAATCGGGTTCACCAACAAGACCTCATAGTCTTGTTTTTATTAAATTCAAACTAACTATTTTTTATTGTTTTATCTTAGAATCATACTATACAAAATCTTTCTTTTTTGGAATATTTCTTTGGATATAATTAATTATCTTAAATAATTTATCTATGTTTTTGCTCAATTGATGGATTATATCCATAAGGGTAACAATAAGAGATAATGCTTCTATATGGTAGATAACAACTTCCCTAGTGTTGAACTTGAAACCTCATACCTCAAGGTCTAAAATAAGTTTGTTTCTTTGAATATAATTAATTATCTTAACTAATTTATCTATGTTTTTTCTTACTTGATGGATAACATCCATTAGGGTAATAGTAAGAGATAACACTCCTATATAGTAAACAACAGCTTCCCTAGTGTTGAACTTGAAACCTCAAACCTTAAGGTCTAAAGTAAGTGTCAACTCTGTCATGCACTTGGCTCAATTTAAACTAAATATTTTTATGATTCATGTATATATACACAAAGTCATCTTATATTACAATTTAGTACATGTATAATCTTTATAATATAAGGAACCAAATAATATCCCCACTGCTGGGGGTACATTTTACCTCAATCCCCAAACTAGAGGAAAATTCCTACATGTGAGGGTACAAATTTTTTCACTCCTCACAAGGATGAGGGTTGAACTAAGGGTGAAAATTGAAGTGGATCAACCCATGACTTGCCTTGCTCTGACCTTATTTTATACAGGAGCATGGTAGGTCGGGAATTTAATATTTTTCAAGAAGGAAGGATCGAGGCGAATCAATCGGACCTAGACTTTCTTATACTCAACTAACCCGTAGTATATATTATCTCTTTCTCATATCTTCCCAAACCTTAAAACTTCCTAGCCATAGTCCACACCCAATTGCCCAGCCTCTAAGCCACACTTGCCATCTTCCCAAATCCTAGTGCCGCACCCAACCGCTAAGATATGGTTCTCTAGCGTGTAATAACAACGACTTCATCTCCAGCGTTGATCAGTAATAGCGACTTCATCTCCAACGTTGATCGGTGATAGCGGTTTTATCTCCAACATTGATCTGTGATTACTTGTCCAGATTTAACAACTACCATCACGATGATCTCCAGTAGTTGCATCTTCCTTCTTCGACAACTGGTAAAAAATTGAATCTCAAAATACCTTTTCCCTTTTTATTTTTTCCATTTAACCTAGCATGTTTGGACTATTGATTTAGAATCATCATCTCATTAATTTGAAAACGGTAAAATGACACACTATTCGTTTATTAACTGTTAGCATTGTTCATGGTTTAGACTTCTATAGAACTCTCAAATACTTTCATTTAAAGATTTATTTGCAACTAATTTAAATGTTTGATGTGTGTATATGCAATTTATTTGGCAATGTGCTTGTATTATGTTTGGATTTTGTTTTTATTTCAAATTATTTTTAGGAATTACATTGGATATAACATAATATAAGAAATTAAGAATATGAGTGTGAATGTGGATGAGAATGCGGAGGAGGATATAAAGGAAAAATGAGTGGTTGATGTGGATGAAGAAAATGTTCCTTGCACTTTTCATGTAAAACTGCTATCTTGCTACATATTTAAACAATTTTCATTTAACTCTAAATGTAACATCATTATTGTTTTTGTTGAAGGTAAACAACAAAAGATATGAAAGGAGTTCAAACAATTAGCGGTTCAAATGTTCAAATTGTGAACGGAATTTTGAACAAGGTATGTTTCATTAACTTATTCTTATTTAGTTGAAAAATATTCATGTTTTATTTGAGTATTAATGTTTTATTTTGACTAATTAGTAATAAATAGAAATATACAGTAGTTAAATTTAACGTAGATTGGTTCACAAATTTTTAAAAAAATCCTATGACCCACATTTTTCACTCAACCCGTTATTTTGATACCGACCTGAAGTTAGTCTCCAAACTTATTAAAAAAAAATAAGATCAAACTGACATTATCTTGATCTGATATAAAAATAATATGTAAAACAAGATTTTTAAAAGATAGAGTTAGGATTGAGTATATTCACTTGTCTTGACCCAACCTGGTTCACACCCTTAGGTTGAACCCCAGAAGTGCTAGCATTGTACCCACATGCTCAATTGAAACAACTATTGAGCCTTAGCTAATGAATGGATTGTATTGGCGCAATGATAAGACCATTGCTACTGAATGGATTGGCGGGTGTTTGACTCTCTTCTCCTTAGTGAAAAAGGGGTTTTACAGATTAGTCTCCTTAAAGTGGGAGTTTTACAATTTCTCCAATGGCATTGAGATTTTACAATTTTCCCTTTAAGTGGGGATTTATAGGAAAAAATTTTCTTTATGGTGTGAGAGAGCGAATGTGCTCTATTATAATCTCAGCATCTCAGGACTAAATGTAACTATATTAATTAGGAAAATTTATGTGCATCCGCATTAATAATAACGTTTTGATTTATCTTTTTCCTATCACCGATGAAGGTGGCTATGGGAACTAGAAAAATATACATAAAGACTGACACATGAACCTCGCACTGTGGGCCGGTTCTTACCTATATTGCTTTTTTTCTATTCCTTTTAAAATGGAATGCTCATTGAATAATACTATATTATATTGTCCCGGGTATTTGTGGAGTGGATCTAAGTAATCCTCAAGATTGTGATCATCGATAGAAAATTTAATCTATTTATTGTATTTAATATCATTTGTTTATCTAGAAACCAAGTGTCACCCTGATTAAATATGTTTATGAGTCACATTTTGAAAATATATATTCATATACAAATTATAAAATATACTTAAATTCATTCACACACGTATTAGAATGGAGTAATAGTTTATATCTATATAGTAATAATATTTTAGATGATTTAAATATATTTAAACTATTAAAATTAATATTTTAACATTAAACCATTTATTACTTTGAGTTTACACAATTATAGATAAGACAGATATAAAATGAAACTAAATAAATAAAAGAGTTTCCAATATACTATTAAATGATGTTAAATATAATAGATGAAGTAGATAGATTTTTCGTCCATTATTAAGATTTTAAATATGAAAAGATTACGTAGAAAAAAGGTTTAAATATAGTTCCATATTTATTTTTTATTAGGGTTTTCCGGATATTACCTTTGTTATTTTAGAAAAGCTATAGGTGTGTTTGGTTGGAGGTAAAACTTTTGATGAAAAGTTTTTGGAATAGAAGTTGTCAAATCAATAGAAAATTATGTGATATAATAGGAGTAATGATGAGGACTAAAGAGAATAAAGTTAAAATAGATAAGTTAGTTGTATGAGTAGTTGTGTAGAAATGATTGAAAAGTAGGGTAGTTT
>JAXCLR010001821.1:0-14946 GCA_035584095.1 Annona squamosa | reverse complement strand
CGATCTTGTCTTGACCCGGAAAAAATTAAGGGTCAAACTAGATTTTTGAAAGTTAGGGTCAGGGTTGGGCACACCCTAACCCGTCCTGACCCGCCCGGATTCCCACCCCTAGGTAAACTGCATGCAAAATTCAAAAAAAAAAAAAAAAAGGTAAACTGCATGTACTTCCACGGAAGAACTTTTCGTCGATGACGCGGTGAAGCGAGCCTCGACGAGATGTCATCAAAACACCACCAATGACGTGGTTCCAATACAGGCATGTGTAATTACTAGAAGAATAAAGTAGCATGAGCAAGTATGCAGGGTTTCTAGTTAGTAATAATTTTTATTTGAGAAACATACCAATACAGTGGCTTTGATGACCGTATCCGAGTCGTAATCTGTGAGATCGGAACTTCCTACGGCGGATATCAGGACGTCCAGGAAATCCCGATCCTCGCTGCCACCGCCCTGCAACTGCTTCCTCGAGCGGTGCTCGTCCACCCACTTAGAAAGAAGCAGGTCCAAGTCCTGGAACAGCTTCCTCATCTCCTTCTTATACCCTTTGAAATCGAACCACCTTAGGGAAGGGAACACATCCGACGGCACGAAGACGCCAAAGAGATCGAACCACTTCTGCAATGAATCACGGAACCTGAACGCCTCCCCGTTGTCGTCCCCAAGGCTACCGAAGCATCTCTTCCCGATCACCATCATAGCAATGACGTTGAAAGTAATATCCCCGAACTTCTCGCTCATCTCCACCTTCACAGGCATCTTCCCATTCTTCTCCCACAATCCATACAAGTCTTTCATGATTAGGTCCACCTCCTTGACGCGTATGTGCTTGAGGGAATCGAGGCGCTGGGGAGACAAGAGCTCGAGGGTGGTCAGCTTTCGCAGGCTGCGCCAGTAGGAGTCGTAGGGGCGGAAGCCGAGCATGGCGTTGTTGTAGCCCATGATGATGCCAGCTTCGGACCTGGGACGGCCCGCCAGGGCCTTGTCGTTGGTGGTGAAGCATTCCTTGGCCAGCTCCCAGCGGCTTATGACCAGGGCGGCGCGTGAGCCGAGCCTGAGCTGGAACGCAGGGCCGTACTTATCGGCCATAGCTCCAAATTTCCGGACCAGCGACTCGTGTCCCACCATTAATAGGAGATGGCCAATGATGGGCCATGCGCCAGGCGGCTCAGGCAGGTTTTGTCCGTTACCTTTGGCGCCTTTCCTGACTAGGCAGTAGTATAGAAAGATAAGCGCAATGACGCCGGCGATGGCTTGGAGCTGAAAAGAAGCATCCATGGGAGTGGGAGGGCGTGGGTGATAGAGGTATGGGAGTTGAGTTGGTTTGGATGCCACGCACTCTGCCTGTGACCATGGCTCCTTTTTATAATGCTTCATCCTTCAGCGATTATCGCATTATGCATGCTGTGCCCTACCCAGTCAAGAAGAATTTTCGATCGCCGCCGGACGAAGTTAGAGCCAATACAAGAGATGTAGGGACGCTCGCATTCGTGCTTTGTGATAATTGGACCATCAATTCCGGAAAGGCTACTTTTCGATGTGTAGCTGGAAATGAGGATTCATGTAAACGATCTTTCTTTCTCCTTAATTTCCACACGTGCGATTCTGTCTCATGTACTATCAACATGCTATTTCTATATCATGCATGCATGTACATACCAACTAAAAAAAAAAAAAAATTACATAAAAAAAACTCAAATTGTTTTTTTTTTATAGAATTAACAAATGTTATGTATGGTACCCACGAATACCACTTGGTTTTGAAGATGGGGCGCCATTGGTTGATTAATTTTGTTGGATTGTGGAGGAAATAGACTAGGGCAGTGCATGTGATTGTGAAGCATTAAGAAAAGAATGAAAATAAGTCTGGACTGCCCCTTCAGCTAATCAAGTTTCAACACCGATGCTTAAATGCAAAACATTAAGAAAATCTATAGAATAATATTCAAGGTATATCTCCAATAACAAGAGGAGCTTCAAATTTATAAAGGGAAAAGCAAATCCTATGCTAATCGTCGATATGCACGTAAACAGCTAACTATCTATATTTTGCACATCTCACTCAAAACAGCACAAAACCAATTTACTATAAATAAAATTATGTAAAACCTCAAGTGCCCGGATTAATGTGGAAACGATTGACTTTGATATCGAAAAACATGTTTAATCAAGTTTCATCTGCATTGCCACATTTATGGACTTCCGTAACTCCTTCCAAATTAAAAATTATAACTTCTGTTATTTTATTACTTTTGGAGATGATCGGCGCACTCCAATCAATCCTCTGTGATGTCATCTCCAGAAGTGTGCATGCATGATCCCAATCAGTCCCCGTCGATCTACCCAGCGACAGTGCACTAGGCAAAGCATGCCAGGAAGTGACGTGGATGGATTGGGAATCATGTAGAGCATGGAATGCTATAATCCTCTTCCACATTCCAAATTCCAGATTCCAAATTCCAAATTCCAAATTCCAAATAGGCATCAGTGTTGAGTCTGCGCGGTCGGCTGACCAGCAGGTACATGATTCCACGCGGCAGAAAGGTGAGAACGACGTTGTTAAAAAACTTCACAGTGAGCTCTTCGAGAACAGGTAAAGAAGCAAGAGTAAGAGAGGTAAATGGAAGCGGATCAAAATTGTAAAGGTTGGAGAGTGATTTTCGTTAGCATAATAACTAGGCGGAAAGGGAATAAAATTAAAAATATAAAATGATTGTATTGTAATAATAATAATAATAATAATAATAATAATAATAATAAAAGAAGTAAGGTAGTTAGAAAGGTAAGATAAAAAAAAAAACCATATCAAAAACTATGTATAACCATATTATCAAACACACCCTTAGTCTATGACTAAGAACCGACCAGTTTAACAACATTACTTCAAACTATGTTGAACTATAAGACTAGCATAATATAGTTATAGGTATGATCTTTCTATTCCTACTTAAATAATGACTTACTTTGCTTAGGCCAAAACATTTAGAATTATTTTTATTTTTCACGAACTTATTAATCTATGTGTATTTATTATATAAATTAAGTTTTACTATTATTGAAGATGTATATCTATTTTTTGACTTTCAAATAAAGGGTTAATATATATAAATGTTTAAAAATACAAAAATATATATATCTCTAAAAATAGTAAAACTTAGTTTATATATTAAATGGGTTACTTCCATATAAGCAAGTTACATAAAAATGGTTCCATATAACCTCCTTAAATTTCAAATTTTTGATATTCGATAAAAAATTCAATCCATTCATTATATTTAATATTATATTTTTATCTACAAAACTAAATTTCATCTAAATTAAATATAGGCATGGACCACATTTGCTCAAAAATAATTATACTTATGTGTAAATAGAAAAAATGTTTAGATTTATTCATATATGTATTAAAATATAATAACACTTTATAAAATCATTTATACATATAGAAATGATCTTTTAAATAGTTTAGATGTTGGAAATACAACTTTAAAATTAATATTTAATATTAAATTATTTATTACGTTGATTTTTCTTATTTGTAGATGAAGTCATGCACAGTGATACCAAACAAGTAAAAAGATTTTAAAATGCTATAAATGATGTTAAATAAAATAGATAGAGTAGATTTTTATCAATCATTAAAATATTCAAAATTGAATAAGTCAAGTTTCATAGAAGCATTTCTGTACATTAAATATATCTAAATTCACAAGTTTATGAAAAACAAAAAATAATTTTAAAATGAGTTCATTAACATAAGTAAGTAAGCTATTGTTTAGTGTCGGCTAACAAGATCACATCATATGTAGTTATCACATAATAATTAAATTAATTATTTCAATTTATTGAAAATTTGGAAAAATATTACGTATAATGCTTATATTAATAAATTTTAAGTAAAAAACATAAACCACTTGTCACATTACTCGAATTATTTAGAGTTTTATAAATTATTGTTATTATTAAAACGATAGGTTCGGAAATAACGTATTGTGTGCATAAAGGTGCAAGCGCAACTTTTTATTGTTGGAGTCCAACCAGACTGCTGCTGGGCAGTTTTTCTCGTTTGAGGGAAAATTTTTAAAAAGTCAGAGAATATTATGATATAACTGGGGTGCTGATTAGGTGGGAATACAGTTAAATTAGATAAGATATGAACGGGAAAATATGAAAAAATAACTGGAAAATAATATAATTATGATATCGCATTCTATAAAAAAGGCCCTTGGATTTTTCTTTGCCTAAGGTTGTGTTCGTCCACAGGAGAATGGAAAATAGAAAAATATAAATAGAATGGATATGACAAGCATAAAATGAGAATAAAAAAATGAATAACATAATTACATAAAACTAGGGTAATTTGCAAATACGCCTACTTAATTTGATTATAATTATAAATATACCCACATAGTTTTAAAAATTATAAATTACTCTACATAGTTTGACTATAATAACAAATATACCGATGTAATTATGACACGGTTACTGCATCATTAGGGCGTAGATATATTAATAAAGGTTTGAAAATTATTTGGTATATTTACAATTTCAAAAATTAAGAGGGTATATTTAGTTTTTGCAGATATATCCCACATAGTTTTCAAACCTTTGTGAATATACCTACAATGTGACGATGCAATAACAATTTCATAATGGCGTGAGTATATTTGTAATTATGGTCAAACTATGTAGGGTAATTTGCAATTTCTGAAACTATTGGTATATTTTCAATTATAGTGAAAATATATAGGTATATTTGCAAAATACCCTAGAAAATATAAGAAATCATTGAAATATGGAATTAAAAATGGAAAAAGAAAGACAATGGGATTTTTGCATTTACTCGTTTTCTATTCTTCATTCCTTTCTAAATGAACACATCCTAAATGACAAATATAGTCGGCCAACCAATGGTTTAGTATAGTTTTTCTAGTAATTTGCAAACATACCAAAACAGATTGACACTAATTGCAGATATACTCATATAGTTTCACGAATTGCATATTATTCCTACATAATTTTACGAATGAGGAAGTAGGCTTATGTATATACATGCAATTTTGGTAAAATAGGGTAATTGCAATTTATGAAATTATGCAGGCATAATTACAATAGGGTTCACTTCTATGTACATAGAAGTAGTTCCATGTAACCTTCTCAAATTTTAAGATTTTGATTCTTGATGCAAAATTTAATCTATTTATTATATTTAAAATTATTTGTTTAGTTAGGAAACTAAGTTTTGTTCGAATTTAACATATGCATAGGCCACATTTGCACAAAAATAAATATATTCATGTGTAAATCAGAAAAATATTTAGATTCATTCACATATGTATTAGAATATAATAATATTTTGTAAAATTATTTATCCATGTAGTAGTAATATTTTAGATGTTGAAAGTACCACTTAAAAATTGATATTTAGTATTAAATCATTTTATTACGTTGATTTTACATGTTTATGGATGAAGCCCATATACGGTAATATTAAATAAATAAAAAAGTTTTCATAATAATATAAGTGATACTAAATATAATAGATGAAGTGGATTTTTTTATCAAATATTTAAATACTGAAAATGAAAGGGACTACATAGAAAGGAGGTTTCACAGAAGCATCTCTTATGTACAATTAACATCAAACTACACAGGTCTATTTTCTTAACAGGTCTACTGATCTCCGATTGTCTGTTGTGCGATCGCATTCATTCACCTGAAAAGTGATACCATGCACATGAAAAGCAACAGAAAGAAAAAGTCTCGTCAAAATAATGACCATTCAGAGCTCTGTACTTTCTAGATGGCAAAACATACCACACGATAAAATGTTGATTATGCGAACCAATCCAGCAATAATACGTTTATTTTGTGGCAAAAAGAAATCAGCTACATTGGATGGTTATTATTGTTAAAAGTCTGACATATAAAAAATCTTGCTAAAGTCATTTACTAAAACAAGTGTCTGTAGACTAGCTAAATTTTTTTATTGTATATTTGAAAAATTGACCTCATACTCGTAACATTTCTCACCAATTTCTTATATACCCACATTGTTTCATAATTCCCCCTATACCTAACATTTCATTCTAAATACATCTCATGCTTATGTCATAAATACAACTGTTATCTATCACATTGAAAAGATGATTTTGCTTATTTAAAATTTTTTAATTTAGATAATTTAACGTCAATATGACTCAATTGATGAAAGTAAATCATTAATACATGATATTAAATAATTTAAGAGTCATATTAAGTTGGATCATTTTAATTAAGAAATTTTAAATGGACAAAATCATTTTTTCAACAAAGTAAATAACGATTATGTTAATGATATGGGTATAATAGGAACTTAGGATAAAATGTTACGGGCATAAGAGAAATTTATGAAACATTATGAGTATATTAGGAATTATGCAATTGTTGTGGGTATAAAAAGTATTCTCCCTTGTATATATATATATATATCACATAATATTGCCTATATCTAAATGCGTTTAGCTATATGTATATATATATAGTTGTTTTAGGGTTATGGAAGCGATTTTTGAAAATATGCTTACAAGATTTGACTAATATTGCATCAATATTCCTAAGTTTGCTGAAATTACAAATATACCCGTAAAATTTATATAAAATTATAAATGAGTTCCTTTGTCAGGACATTATTAGACTTTTTTGTAAAATAACAATAATATTTTTTATACCAAGAGATAAATTTATAAAATTTTCAAATATATAGACATATTTGGTATTTCGTTATTTTATACACTTTTATATATATTATTATTTTAGATCTTTTGCAAAGATGCTTATAATATTTTCAAAAATTGCAAATTTATTACTTAGTTTAAAAAGT
This sequence comes from Annona squamosa, assembly GCA_035584095.1. Taxonomy (NCBI): domain Eukaryota; kingdom Viridiplantae; phylum Streptophyta; class Magnoliopsida; order Magnoliales; family Annonaceae; genus Annona; species Annona squamosa. The sequence continues at coordinate 8,087 of JAXCLR010001821.1, read as the reverse complement.
ATTATTACCATTTTATAGTTTAAAAAGTATTATTACCATTTTATATAAAATTCTAACAACGTCTTAATTAATGCAATTTAATGCAAATTGTGTGGGCATATTTGCAATTTTAACAAACTTAGTAATATAAATGCAATATTGGTCAAACCTTATAGGCATATCAATACTATTGTGAAATTTGCTTGAATGTAGTCAACTTTATAGGTTTATGCTTCTATAAAACTCTTGTTTTATATAATCTTCTTCATTTTTAATGTCTTTATGATTAATAAAAAATTCACTTTATTTATTATATTTAGCATCATTTAAATTATCATAAAAATGCTTTCATTTATCTAGTATCACTGTGTATCGTCCTAATTTATAAATATGTAAAATTAATGTAATAGAATAATTTAATATTATTTTAAGTATCACTTCTATGTGGATAAATAAATTTATAAAGTATTATTATCTTACAATATATATGTTGAGAGATTTAATTATTTTTCCTAATTTATACATAAATATATCAATTTTTAAGTAAACATGACTCGTGCATGTATTTGATTTTGATAAAATTTGGTCTCCTAGCTAAATAAGTAATCTTTTTTATTGGAGCTAACAAGTATCTTAAATATAATTAATTAATCAAATTTTGTATTAATCATCAACATCTTAAAAGTTAAGAGGATTACATAAAACGCTTCTATATTACCTAGTTACATAGAAATGAAACCTATTTTTATATTTTATGTAATAAAAAATAATTCTTAATATAATTATTTATATTTGACAGCAAACAATAACAGAATTTTTAGTTACAAAAAGTAGATAAGTGGTTGTTTTTAATACCATATGCAGATAAATTTAAATTTGGTTGTAAAAAAATCGTCTTTATAAATTTCGCTCTAGTCATTTACTTATTTATAGTTAAAATCGTATGCTGTTGGTTGTCATTTCTCTTGCAGCGACTCCGGATATATATTTGGTTAGACACGTGAGAATATTACCATTATCGTATAACGTAAAAGCCTATAATATATATAAAGTATGTTTGGCAATGATAAAATTTCTGAAAGCAAAGTTTTTGCATATGAATAGTTAAAAGCCAATATGATGCCACTGAGATTGTGCCTTAGTGGTGCAGGACATGGCCTCACAAGTAGGTGGTCCTGGGTTCAAATCTCTCCCGCAGCATTTTTGAAGTGGTGGCGTTGCAAGTCTCCTCAAGTTTGTGGGAGTCGTCCACCGGTGGGAAAGTTTAGAAGTAGTAGATAATTGTTAGCAAATTGTAAGAATGTCTCAGAATTTAATTATAATACCAGTTGAGATTGTATTGTATGAATACCATAAAAAAATAAGCCAATATGATATGATAATGAAGATCTGAGATAATAAACTTAAAATAGATAAAATAGTTATATAAGAAGATATGAAGAAATAATTAAAAAATAATGAATGTGTGAAAAGTGAAAAGTTTTAGATTAACGAATTAATCTTCATGATTGTAAAACACACCAATAGCTTTTTTTTCATTATTGTTCTTCAATAGAAATGGCGTGCAGCAATTTCGTAATTATTCTTGGGTCACTTTGCATTTAACAAGCCAACTTTTTCCCAATAAAAAAAAAAGCCAACTTTTTCAGTTCTGCAATTTATACTCTTATGATGTTTGATTTATAGGATCGGTTGGAGTACAGTTTAGACAGAGAGAGAAGCCTGTAACAGCTATAAAGAAATAAACAAGCTAATTGAAGAGTAACCTTTCTTTTAATTTTCGGAGTAAAAGTAAAATGCTCCATCAATCCTGTCTATTTACTGCAGGAGAAGTGAGAACGCGTTGTTAGTTACGTTGTCCTTCATTTTTACCCTCTCACGTGGGTCACCCACAATTTTTACCCTCTCCGTAGCTGATCGATCTGCCAGACTTTCCAGTTCACCCACAATTTTCAAAGATTCGGTTGGAATTTTACTGCCGATTCTCCCTCGAGTGTTGGCTGGTCAAGCCCTGAATTGTTTAGCATCCAGTCCATCTCGGTGGGCGCATAGGGTCACGCCACCATAAAATTTTCTTTTTCCTTTTTTAGGTGATGTAGCCTTCTCAACTGTCAGCAAGATTTTTTTCATTTTTCAATTATTTTTTGAAAATATTTTTAATGTTATTTTTTTTTTAATTTTCATTACGTATTATATTCCCAAGGATGCTTAGGCCCAGATAATGGTAAAAAAAAATTTAATTGGAGTAATGTGCCGAATGCTCTGGATCATTGTCTGTATTTCTTTTTATAGAATATAGGGCAATCGTTATCCGTATTTATGGGGGTTTGTTAGTGCAGTTTCATTGGTGAGGCCTGGTCAACATAAGGCTTAGAGAGAGGAATAAAGGTTGGGAGATGTTCAAGAATTTGAAATTTGTGGGAATTATGAGATGAGGTAGGAGTAGAAAATGAAATATTTTGAAAATCATATGGATAAAGTCGGAATAAATGTATTTGTTGGAGTATAGTTGATAAGAGAAATGATTGGAATATAGGAATAAAAGTGAAAAAATACGATGATTAATTGATTAATAATAAGCCTTAGAATCAGTGCTCCCATAGATTCCTACCCGATGGTTCCCATGCATATTACCAAACATGTCATTACTCTTTGGAATTGTAGAGTCTACATTGATTTATCATACAGTATGAAAAAATATTATTCTTATGATGTAGGGTTAATTTCAAATATACCTACTTCATTTGCCCTTAATTACAAATATACCCACTAAGTTTGAAAATTTTCACATATACCTGTTAAGTATTTCATTAATTTCAAATATGTACAATACGACAGTTATGAACATTTAATAATTTTAAAATTCTAAAATACCTTTGATTGATCTAGCGTCCATTATCATTGATGTCATATCCAAACCGTTAAAACTTATTATACTTAACTTCTCTCTTAGGTCGAATGAATTTCCATCACACCATTCAACTTCTACTATAGTTGAACGACTATTATTTAATTATTATTAAATAATAAGGGGCATTTTGGACATTTCTTATGATGAATAATGGTGATTTTTAATTGTGCTTGACAAGAATGAGTATTGATGAAATTTCAATTATAGTTAGTACGTATATATGAAAGTTTTCAAACATAGTAGGTATATTTCTAATTAAAGGCAAACGTAGTAGATATATTTGAAATTAACCCTATGATGTACCTTCTTAAGTTTAAAATATATGGAGAAGTAATCCTATTAGTCTAGGCTAAGCAAATGTTTTACTTAAGTCAACGCAAAAAATTATTTAGAACACTTTTTAAAATATATATGTACACATATCCAAAAATGGTAAATTTTGGTTTATATGTTAAATACGCTTAGATAAACAAGCATATAAAGAAAAAATAAAAAAATGTATTGTGGATAAATTTTTTTTTAAGATAGACTAAGTGAGACATTTGTTTAGCCAGACTAACAGGATCATTGACTAAATATGTAAGCCAAGTAGCTAAGTATATATAAAAGAGATATTTTAGAGACTAGTCTCTCTGCAATTTTAGGAGTAACCAATGGGTACAAATAGTCTTTTCTAAATATTTTTAGAGGCCAAATGATTGTGACCGACCAGTCTGTGATTTCAGACCGGTCAAAAAATATAGTTTTTGTTTTTTACAAAAATATTTAATCTAGTTGTATTTAATTTATAAACCAAGTTTTACCATTTTTGAATATGCACATATATATTTATTTTGGATTTTTAAATACATGAGTATTTAAATCATTTCAAAATATGGTCGGAAAGTATAAGTGATTTTTTAGATATGTATATAGATGTATATTATTTTTAAAAATAAGAGGTTTTTAATCATTTAAAAATCAAAACATGTGTATATATACTTTTGTTTTTTAAAAATGAAATATATATAATCTCCAAAAATGATAAAATTTAATTTATAGATTAAATAAACTTGAATTAATATTCTTATAAAAAAATTTAAAAAATGCTGCATCAAAACAGAACTCTTTCGTATTCCCAAATAAAAAATCGTATTGATTAGATATTTAGATGGGCTACACAAATTAGTATCAAGCTACGCGGTTTTAATGATATTCCAAAAAAGTTATGATTACTATTCGCACGTCCAAGTCTTAATCAAGAGATTTTTACACACACGAATAACGTAGATGAACAATTAATATGAATTTTTTTACTCAATGTATTGATAAAATTTGTATGTAAATGGGAGAGGGGTTGAGGTTGGAATTATTGGCATATCAGCGTCACTGTGTCACGTCACTCCTCTGTCTAAGTCCATGATTTGATCTGCGCAATTGGCCGAACTGGCCAATTGAATTGTTCAAAAAATGCAAATGAAAGTATTAGCTTTCAACTAGTCGTTTGTCGACAAAGATAGCCACCATTGTTTGCTGACCGTAAGACCAGTTAGAATGTTCCGAGAAAGGAAAGAAAATCTTATCACATGATCTTCCACTTTCAGGGCTCACGGAACGGCACCGTTTGAATGGATACCTTCTCAAAAACTTAATTTTTTTTATTTTATTTCAAAATTTTAGCCGCACATATTATTTAAAATATGATTTTGACTGTTCATAATGAAAATAATACAAATATAATGGTGATAATTAAAAAATTATGACATGAGGATATTAACGGTACATATATTTTTAGATTATAAATAATATAAAAAATAAGATTCATATGATCTGAGACGTTATATACATGTATTTGGTTTGGATGAGTCCAAAAAAATCTTTTTTACTTTGATAAAATATTTTATATTAATTTTTATTTGCTAAATATATAAATTTTATGATTTTTACTCATTTAAGGTCACACTAACAAATGATTTTTAAAATTTTCATTATGGATAATTGAAATTATATTTTAAATAATACATGCGATTAGATTTTTCAAACTGAATAAAAAAATTAGTTTTTTTTTTTTTTTTTTTTTTTAAGAAGAAGTTACGGTTGAGATGGTGGGAATCGAGTTGCCACCGAACACGTCCCGAGCTCACGTCAGCGGCAGAAGAAATTAGCGTTGGCAGGTCAAGCAGCCAAAGGACTTTTTAAAGGCCTGACAGTTTGCCCACGTGAAAGTATTAACTGAAAAATTCCACCATTGGGTTGTCCACGACTACGCGTGTATAACCAATTGAGATTATTGTACATAGAGTATTATTAGAATAATATAATTTAAAGTTCGAAGTTGAATAGAAATAATAGTTTCATTATCCTTTCTTAAAACGAATATACTTCAGTCATATACTTAGTCATCCAAAAGTGAGCAGCTCGATCAAAAAAAATTTCGCATTGCGTACAAAAAATTGGAAAAATTGATGTTTTGTAAATTGCAAAAATTAATTTAAATCATTGGGACATGTTTGGCCAATTAGACACTAAGTTAAATAAAGCCTAAGTATATAATATCCTTGAATCGAATTTTTTATTTTCAAGAAAATTATTTCAATTCTTAAGATAATTTTTTAAAAGAACTTCTGGTAAACTTTTATATTTCTAATATAACTTTTATCATTCTCAACATCTACCATTACATTCTCATTTTATTTATCAAGTTTATTCAATTTTCTACCAAACAAACAATTATGCTAGCTTTTTATAACTCTACAAATGTTGTCAGAACAAACTAGTGAAGGGACAAATGTTAATCCAATCGGTTCAATAATTCTTAAAAACCAAAATGAATCAATGTATTCGTAATTTCTGTAAAAATATATTATAGATTGATAAAATAAAAGCTTAAAATTTTAAATATAAAAACGATGAAATAATTAGGATTGTGATCATAATTTTAGAAGTTAAAAAATAGTGTACTTACTTTCAGTTTTGTTGATCATATCTTTGCCAACATTAAATCCTAGTATTATTTTAATTTGATCATTGAAAATTTAAATATCTACAAAATAAAAACATAAAAGAAAATTAGAATAATTTTTTTTTATGAAAGGGTAAAGTATATTTCAAACACAGGCAGAAGCCATGTCACAATACAGAATATTAACAAGAAAACGAGGAGGGTTTCCCCACCAAGTCTTCCACGTATCTACATTTGTTGCAGCACAGTTCGCCGGACAGTGAGCTGCTGCATTACTTGTCCTCAGTATGCGAAGAAAAAATGCTGAGTGAAACTTGGGAATTTGAGATTTTATCTCCTTGATTACGCTTCCCACAGATGACCAGATGGAGCACTTCTCATTTAGATACTCGCTCAAGACCAGAGAGTCCGTTTCAAACTCAATATTTTGGATCTTCATTTCAACTTCCCTGAAAACGCCATTTCGCATAGCCATTGCCTCCATCGTCAGGGTGTCAGTAAACCCCCTCACATCTCCATGTTCGAGCAGCCAAAAAACGACCCTCGAAGTCCCTCAGAATTGCATCCATCCCCGTACATTTTCCCCGCAAGTTCCTCCTACTGTCCACATTCAATCTAAAAAAACCTTCCCCCGATTTCCTTCATCGCGGATTTAGCTCTTTTTCCATCAAACTCCATTTGCCCAACTGATGCAATTCTTTATAGTTGTCTTCGTAGGATTTGCACCACTCAACGGCGGACCCTGATCTTATGCTTCCGGGCGCTTATACTTATTTTTTTAATTTTTTTTGAAATTTTTTTTACAAGCTTGTTAACTTGAGTGTATTTAACGTCTATATCAATTTTTATCATTTTTAGATATTTTTAAATATTTATTTTGAATTTTTAAAAATTAGTAACACTGATTTTCAAAAATAAAAAATAAATATCTAAAATACTCAAAAAATGGTAAACATTTATACACATATTAAATATACATAGATTAATAATATTGTAAAAAAATATTAAAAAAATAGGTGTATGCGCCTGCTCACTAGAGCATAGGATCAGGCTTGCTCAACGACCTCCTTCAGGTTTGGCCAAGTACCCTGTTCTCTCAGGTGGTTTCTCAAGAACTATATCCTCCAGCTAAACAACATATAAATAGCTAGCCCATCTGCATCCCCTGCAGAATACAGGCATTTGAAAATGCAGCTAATTGCCCTTCGTGGTACCCATATGCTCCTGTAATTGATAAGAAGTTCACATTCTGCACAAATCATTTTGCAAAACAGAAAAAGATGGTTCACGTCTTCCCTGTGACTGTTGTAGAAACCGCATTTTACATCCACATTCATTCCCCTGCGTAGGAGATTGCACTTTGTTGGGAGAGTGTTTCTGAAAAGTCTCCATCCAAAAATTTTCACCTATGCTAGAATCTTTGTTCTCCATATGCACTCGCAAACCCTTCCCTCAGCTTGTGATTGAGTTTCATGCTTGTGACTTGAGTTTTCCCAAAAAAAAAAAAAAAAAAATCAAAGTTAGCTTTTACAAACCTGTATGCAGATTTCACGCTAAAGAGCCCACCCGGTTCACACTCCCAGAACTAAGAGTCATCCTTCTGCATCGAGGGTGGCTGCAGAATGGTGATCGCTTTCCATCCTTCATCATCTGCCACAACCAAAATCCTGTCCTTTTTCCAAGATTCATCTGCCACATTGATGAAGTTGCTGACTTTGTTGTTTTCAGATATATCTCTGGGCACAGGTCCAGCCTTTTGCAACATCGACCTAGCCCATTTATCATGGAAAAAACTCATTGAACTTCCGTCCCCACTCTTCCACCACCTCCCGCTGGTGATCACCTCTCTTGCTTTCAGCAAGCATTTCCGGATATAAAATTCATTCCCTCGATTTTTGCATTTCCAAACGTCCTCATTATGGAAATACTTGGCTTTCGGGATTTTTGAGTTCCAATTGAAATCATTAAATAAGAACCAAAAACAACATTCTCAAGTTCATATAGCATCAAATATGTTTATGACAAGTTTGAAATTGATAATATCCTTTACACAATTCTTAGCATTTTTAAAACAAGTAGACAACAAACAAACAAAAAAATCATTTAAGTTTCTTCAATTTGAAACAAAAATTTCTTCCATGTTTATTGTAACGCATCGGCTCAACTGTCATAGTTATTATTGAGTTAAAGTGTTTTGATGATAGACAAGTTAAGAATTTAATGCTTGAAATGTGTTGCTTGTATTTGATTCATGAT
>JAXCLR010001766.1:0-14955 GCA_035584095.1 Annona squamosa | reverse complement strand
ATATGGAGAAAATGATTTATTTAGCCAAGTTAATGATGATAAATTCATAATTTATGAATTTCCCATGATATACTAAGTATAAGCTATGTCATGGTATTTTTTATTTTTGGAAAAGATATCAATTTTTGGAACCCATGAACAGTAACCCACGTTGCTGTGAACAGTAACCTCGGGTGAACAGTAATTTGCTACAGTAACATGAACAGTAATTATGAACAGTGAACAGCGTATTTTGGGAAAAAATTGAGATTTATTTTTATATATTTATGAGAATATATGAATGAAATTTTTGAAGGATTTATGGATAAAAATCTATATAAGGGTGTAATGACCAAGTGTATTTATATGATTAACCTCTATGGGAATGAGGTAATGAATGGTTATAAAGCAAGTATGGAAAGTAAACTAAGGTATAGAATGGATAGATAAAATATATATTTTCCTTGTATGGGGAAAAAGGAAAGGAAAAGGTGGAGAACACAGTCTAAGAAGGTAAGCAAGCAAACTTTTTTTAAAATGTGATTTTATTACTTCATTGTAATCAAGCAAACCCTTTTGAAAATATGATTTTATTCCCAAGTATTTAAGAAATGTGTTTAAGGGTGACCATTTCTATAATGTTTTAAAATGATGAATGTTTATGGGTTTTTATGAAAAGTCATGCCAGCATATTGATATTATGTTATGTTCATGGACATGTGAACATGTACGATGTATAATGAAAAAGCTTTGGTGGAAGTAGAAAGCAAGTCAGAGGGTCCCCCTTCACTATTGCTGAGTCGTATGGGCTGTGTGCCGACGGCGTCCTCCCCAGAGATGGAGACAAAGGAATGTTATGTGTAAATGAATGCATTGCATTTTCATACATGGATTGAAAAGAAATGCATGAATTTGAAATGATATTTTTAAAGAAATAGTGCAAATAATTCTCTACATAAGAATGACAAGTCACCTCGTGTAAGAGGTATATAATGCCAGGAAAATTAAAAGTCATGCATGTAGGAACCATGTAGGCGTCAAGAGAAAGAGAGGTTCCCCTTGATGAGGCCAAGTCGGAGACAGCCGGCGTATTGGACCATGCTATGTAAGATGTTCCCTAGGCTAGCGTACCCACACACGAAGGTTTATGTCAGCAATGGAAAGAAAGTATTTGCATATATGGATTTGAAAAGATATTTTTAATGGATGATGCAAATAATCTTTTACATGAGAATGACAAGTCACGTAGTATAAAAGGTATATAATGCCTGAAAAATCAAGAGTCATGCATGTAGGAACCATGTAGGCATCAAGAGAAAGAGAGGTACCACTTGATGAGGCCAAGTCAGAGACAGCCGGTGTATTGGACCATGTTATGTGAGATGTTCCCTGGGCTAGCGTACCCGCATACGAAGGTTTATGTCAGGAGAAGAAAAGAAGCATTTGCACATCCAATATTTATGAAAAGGTTTCTATTCTATTGATAGTTGATCACTTGCTAAGTGTCTCCTATCGAATGGAGAGAAATGTATTTATGAATGATTTTCATGAATGGTTTATGAAAGGTTTCCAAAAATGGTTTACGAAAATGTTTCTATTCCGTTGGTAGTTGATCACTTGGTAAGTGTTTTCTACTGAATGGAGAGGAATGCATTTAAAACGAAAAAAACTTGCTTATTAAGTTTCGACTCATGTTTTATTTTCCCACCCTCAGACAGGTGCAGGGAAAGATAAGAAATGAAGGGCACGAGTTGCTAAAGGAAAAGAAAAATCTACAAAGGTTAGTAGATTTTTGTATGAACAGATTTCCTAATGGGATATGATGATAAAGGACATAGATTGTATGAAATTATGAAGTTATGAATAATATGAGAAGTTGATGATTTATGATGTTATGGATGAGTCCATTATGAATGATGATGATATATGTTTATATGATGAAAGAAAAAGAAAAAAAAATTGGACGAGATCCAATTAAGAACCCGCCGCGTGTTCAGGGCAACAATCCTGAGTCACGTTTACCAGTCGACAAGATCCCGGAGCAAGGACTATGTGGGCGTCTCGGTTCGGGGCGCCACAACTATCTTATTTATTACAACTCTATTATTGTCATATTATATTGTATCACTTTCCCATTTTTTGAGATATTTGCTTTCGCATTTTCCTCATTTTCTCGCTTTCACATTATTACCATGTTACCAAATACTAACTTAGGAGATGTTTGCTAATATAAAAAAATTTTCAATCTTTATAACTATTTTATTTTTAATGATTTTTACATTTCTTTCTACACAACTACTCTATTTTTCAATTATTTCTACACAATTAACTGTATTTATTTTAACTTTATTTTCTTTATTCCTCATAAGTATACATATCATATCACAATATTTTCTCTCATTTTAAAAACTTTTACGTTAAAAATTAAAAAAATTTTAAGCTCAAACTTTTGATGAAAAGTTGAGAAAATGAAATATGATAAGGGTAATGATGAGAGGTAAAGAGAGTAAAATTAAAATAAATAGGTTAGATATATATATGTAGTTACATAAAAATGATTGAAAAGTAATATAATTATGCAGAAGAATTAAAGAAATAATTAAAAATAAAATAATTATAAAAAGTAAAAAATTTGAAATTTGAAAAGTTTTAAGCCCAAATGTTTGTATAAGAAACAAACGGATTGCGATGTAATGCACCTGGGTTCATTGAGCATTTAACCCATTTTTTATTTTTTTTGAAAATTTTTATACAAGTATTAATCTAAGTGTATTTAACATGTATACCAATTTTTACCATTTTTGGAGTATTTTATATATTTATTTTTAATTTTTGAAAATCAGTGGCAATTTAATTTTCAAGTGGAAATTTAGATAATTTAATGGTAAAAATTAATACACATGTTAAATACATTTAAATTAATACTTGTATAAAAAATTTTCAAAAAAAAAAATTAAAAAAAATTGGATTGATGCACCGGGTGCACTAAATCAATCCCGGTCCAACAAACACCCTTTAAATGCTTCCCGGACAAATCTATAACTTATCGGGTGGGAAGGTTTCTATGCCGAAGGAGGAGACGGTTAACCTTCATCCCGACCACCGCGGGTGAAAAAGCTACGGAAGTCTCGACGCTCGATCTCTCTCTCTCTCTCTCTCTCTCTCTCTCTCTGTGTCGGTTGCAGGGATGTTTTCAGCTACCAACTATATAGAGTATATACCTTCCACTCCATAAAATGCACGGGCAGATCTAGATCCATTTGCAGCTTTCTCCTGCCGGACTCTTCCAATCCCCCAAAATGCCAAGAGCAACCCCAACAAAGTCAGCAATTTCTTTCTCTTGGCTTTAGTCGGATCACTTCTCCCTCAAAGGATACAATGGAGAGAGATTCATCTTCCGACGAAGGAGACGAACGAGAGAATCTGGTTGACTCCCACCACGCGGCGAAGCTTCGGCGGTCCTCCTTCGAAATCGATGAATTTCGCTCCCGTATCGGCCGTGGCTTCTCGTTCAAGTTGAACAAGAGGTATCTGTTCGGCATCTTCCTTACTCTCTTCCTCATTATCGTCTTCTTCTCGCTGGACGTCGGCCATCTGTTCCGCAGCGCCTCCGGGAGCGGGACCTATGCGACTTCGGATCATTTGCGAGAATCCGAACTTCGCGCCCTGCATCTGCTAAGAAATCAGCAATTAGGCCTCCTGAATCTATGGAACCGTACGTCGACTCATTTAAATTCCGAAACTTTGATGCCGATGGCGAATTCCACCTCAAATTCGAGCTCGAATTCAACATTAGCCCCCTCGCCGAAGCCATCAGCTGAGATGGTCTCGTTTGATGACCTCAGATCTTCGTTGCTAGAGCAGATTAAGTTGAACAGAGAGATTCAGGAATCTCTGTTGTCAGCGCACCGAGTAGGAAATGTTCCGGACTTGGGGGACGACTTCGCTGAACCTGCATTTGTCGGATTCAGCGCGGATACTTGCCGGAAAGTTGATCAGTCGGCACCGAGGCGAACGATCCAATGGGAGCCGAAGCCAAACCGGTATCTGTTCGCAATCTGCCTGTCGGGTCAGATGTCTAACCATCTCATCTGTTTGGAGAAACACATGTTCTTTGCTGCACTTCTTGGCCGAGTACTGGTCATCCCAAGCCCTAAATTTGATTACCAGTATGATCGCGTTGTTGATATTGGCGACATAAACAAGTGCTTTGGACGGAAAGTTGTCATCTCGTTTGAAGAATTCGCTGAGAAAAAGAAGGATCATTTGTATATCGATAGGTTCATCTGTTACGCAGCTAAACCTCCGTGCTTTGTGGATGATGACCACGAGAAGAGGTTGAAGGGATTGGGGCTGTCGTTGGGTAAGCTTGAGTTAGCATTTCCAGAAGATGCAAAATCGGATAAGCCACAGAAGAGGGTAGTTGATGACATTTTGCCCAAGTTCTCTTGTGATGATGAGGTTCTTGCAATTGGTGATATGTTCTATGCTGAAGTAGAGACAGAGTGGGTGACGCAGCCAGGTGGACCCCTTGCTCACAAATGCAAGACAGTTGTCCAACCAAGTCGGCTTATTGTTCTCACAGCACAGCGGTTTGTGCAGACCTTCATGGGAGGAAACTACATTGCTCTGCACTTCCGTCGACATGGATTTTTAAAGTTTTGGTATGCATCATTTCCTTCTTTCATGTTATTTGCTTCATGATTCTATTATTCTAGAATGATTTGCTTTGCTATGGTATTCATCTTACTGCAATTCACTCATATATTGTCGAGTTGAAGAGAAATCCTCGAGAATATAATGAAATGTGATTTCACACCACTTGCCCCATTCTAATTGAAGAACCTTGGAAAATGGCTCTTTCGTTTTACAATATTTACTAGCGCATCACGGCAAGTTGGACAATGTTATGCATGATTCCTTCCTTCAACATGAAAGTTGGACAACTACTAGAAAGTAAAACTAAGAACACGTATGGATAAAGCACATGCAAGCTCTTCTTCAATAAAATTGGTCCCTGGATACTGATATTATTTTGACATCCAAATGAATACCAGAGGAACACATTTTCAGTTCCTTCTCTATCCTCAGCATTCATTGAGCCAAGATACTACCCTCATGTCCTCATCTTTAAAAAATTCTAGAATATTGACAGTGCAATGTAACTTTTTTTGTTTTAATTTTAGAAAAGGGCTCATGATGCCAAAAGTTTTATACCAAAGCTTATAATTGTGTTTGCCGTCTAAATTGGATAATTAATATTTTTTTATTTTAAACCTGAGACCTTCAAGGATGGTCACTGAAGGATACCCTCTGAATCGAGGATGATCGTTTGAAGGCTACATAAAATTAATTTGAGGGGTACAAAGGGCTCCCAGCTAAAGAACTAAGTACCCCAGCTAAAAAATTAAGTGAAAATTAACTTTTGTTTTGATCATTAATCTAGGAGAAGTCTGATTTATAAAATAATGAAGCAGAAGCAACCTAGCTAGATTATTATTCTACAATATTTACCAGTGCCATTGGTGAAAATATTAGTTGACAAAAAACAGAGAGAGAATACAAGAATTACAAGAGAGTGATATAATGTAACAGGGTGTAATAACTTCTTTTTTTTTCTTTTGATAACACATGGTGTAATAGTTAGAAATAAATGAAATGCATACAATGAGGTTGGGCTGTTGAATAAAAAATGAGGCATAATGATAGAAAATCATAGACAATAATGAAGTGTAGGCTGCCCAATGATTGGGTTTAAAACCTGATTTGTCTTCGTCATGTCTTTATGGGTGTTCATCATGGCCTCTTCTTCTTCTTCTTCTTAATAATCATATGTTGATGATCCTACCTCTCAATCATACAAATGAAGCTGAAAAACCTAGTTAATTTTTGACTTCCGACCTCTCAATCATACAAATGAAGTTGAAAAACCTAGTTATTTTTTACTCAATTTTTATTAGATGCCCGAGCTTCTGAGATCGATATGATATGGGGCCATCTCAAACCGATCTAAAAACTCTTTTTATTTTTTTAATAAGTAGGTTAATCTAGATGTATATTATCTATAAACTAAGTTCTACAAATTTTGAATATGCATATATATATATATATTTATATTTTTAAACATAGTCATCTTCATAGTGAAAATGACCACAATACCTCTTTATTTAAAAATATAAAATAAATATGTACACATATTCAAAATTGGTAAAAACTTGAGTTTTAGATAATATACTCCCAGATAAATTATCTTATTAACAAATAAAAAATGAAAAAAGGGGTGTCATAACCGGTTGTAGATGATCAATCATCTTTTTATTAAGAGTGTCGTGATTTGTATATTTTAATTCATCAGCAATAGATTATTGCTTCAAAAAGTAAATCTCCTGTCCTTATCTTTGCTTTTTTTCCCCCCTTCTTTGGTTACAATGGCCAAAAATAAGGAAAATAATTTGGTTTAGATATATAAAGTTGTCCTTATCTTGGCTAGGTTATGCATGGTCAGGAAGGCTGATTCAAAGACAGCAGCTTCTATTTCGTTCTCAGCAGTTCTCCATACCTCCCCAAAGTGGTTGGTTTGGTCTGCTTGATGTGTTGTGGTCTGTCTGTGTTTAGGAAGGCAGCTGTCATTATTTGTTCAAACTCTGCATCATGAGAGACCCATCCATAAACATGAATTTGGACAGCATTTGTAGACCTCAGCTCCACCATTAAGGTTACTCTCTCAAAAGATCCTAGCCCTTTGATCTTTATTTCTAGTGAGTTTTGCGCCTCATCAAACGTCACTTTCATTAGCCACTTGCAAGGATGATCTTTTGAGGTTAGTCAATGGACTATTGAATTAAATAATTCTTGAATGCACAATAATCCATTTTCAGTGTGCACTTTGTCTTTGTCCATTGATCCCAATTGTTCAACTTAGACCAACAAAACAAAAAAAAAAATAATAATGATAATAAAATAAACATGAAAGATGATCAAAGAAGATCTATTAACCAATAAAAGAAAGAAAAGACATTCAGGTCATACACAAAAACTTGTTTCATCTTGCATCTTAGTGATCCATCTACAAATTTTTGTTCCTAAGATCAAACGGTGTTGATCTTTCTATCAAAAGGTTCTATATGTGAATTTAGATCTCCCAAATCTTGTTTGCCCATGTTAGGTCATGGATCAAAGGTTGAGCAACCACATGACTAGGTGATCAGTGTGTAGTCTTGGTTTATGTTGTTCAGTCTTCAGTGTAAATTCTACATTTTTTTGTGCAAATGTTGCTTAGCTCGAACCGGTTTTTCCCTTGACAGCATTCTGAATTTGGACACAGTAATTGGAAAATTCAAATATAACTTTTCATTTTCATCCAAAGGTAATATCATAAATAAAAGAAAAAGTAAGACAGCAAATATGAACATACTTTTGTCTCTCTCGGTTACTGGAAAATGGGGATCCGTGAGTAACTTGTCCGACGATTCATGTCTTATCCTCAGTAATGCAAAGGAGCAGAGCTGTTTCTTCCCTATTCCACAAGTAGCACAGTGCATTCTTCGTGTTGTGGAGAAGGCCAATGCACCAGTTATTTATTTATCGACAGATGCAGCTGAGAGTGAAACTGATCTTCTGCAGTCATTAACCTTTTTGAATGGCAAAAAGGTTCCCCTTGTCAAGAGGCCAATGCATACTTCTGTAGAGAAATGGGATGCATTGTTATACAGAAATCATTTGGGTGGAGACGATCAGGTGAGGTTATCTTCCTTGTTTTAATGACTGCTTAGAGAGAGAGAGAAAATAAGAAGCCATCTTATTATGTGCACAGGAAACTTGATTATGCTCATATAGAAAAGGAAATTGTTGCTCCATCGACTCAAGTAGCTTCAACAGAAGTAGTCAGTTTTCTTTAAAACCTACATCTACCTGATTTTCAGACATGCCAATCAATTTGGTTTATGCACAAGGTGTGGGTTTGAGAACGCTCTCTCTATCTGGCAAGAGAATTTTATGACAGCCTGTCCAGAATCAATTGAATAAATCTGATGCTGAAATGGATGCTTTTCCACAGCTCACATTTGATTCAAAAGCCTAGCTAACCATGCCTAATGAGAACTCTCATGACAAGATATCTTGTATGTCGTATTTTTGTTTCTCCATCAACTGAAATGACTTTTCTTTTCCATCAATGTTAGAAAGAGAATAACGGTTCAATTTTTCTTCATTCGGTTTCGTGTACTTTAGATATCAATATGAACATGGTCTAACCAGTGGATCCTTACTATTGTTCTCCCAAAGGTTGAAGCAATGCTGGACAAGACAATATGTGCTATGGCCAATGTATTTATAGGATCCTCAGGTTCAACATTCACAGATGACATACTGAGGCTGCGAAAGGACTGGGGATCTGCATCAGTTTGTGATGAATATATATGTCGAGATGAGCGTCCAAATTTCATTGCTGAGTTGCAATGAATTGCTTTCTATGGTCTTGATTATTTTGTTTGCTTCTGCCTGCCAATGGTTGGTAGATCACCTGCGCTGGAATGCATGTAGTCTTCTGTTATGTAGCTTGTTGTATAGTATCATTACATTCTTGAGTAAAGTCTAGATTTATTCTTTGACGATCTGTACATTTGCTTAAGAGTTGGCCTCTCCTTAGTTCTTGTTCAGTAAGAAATTCTGGCCTTCGAATCAAGGTGTCTTGCAATCTTTGTAGTTGCAGCATCTGTGCCTGTCGCTGATGATTTGGAAGTCTCTCATTCTCGCCTATTCGGAAGGATTTAAGCAGCTTGAACGGGATGAAGAAATGAGATGATAATGTAATGATATGTATTGGAAATGAAAAAAATTATATTAAAATTGGAAAAAGCTGTCTCGGAAATAAAGATGCACATTCTATTAAAGGGTACTTGGATCCTTTGAAACGCCCTCCTAATCATCTCTCCTCTATAAGATGCTCGACCATCATAATCATTGGATTTACAAGTTGCAATAATAACAGATTCTTCCTGCAGATTCACTGTAAGTTTTGGGTTGACTAGGAATGCAACTTGACTTGTGTTCAGTTAACCCAACTAATATAACATGCATCCTTTGTAAAATAGCATGATAAACTTGATAGGCTGAGAGTAGGGGTATAAGCCGGGTGGGTTTTACCCGGCCCGGTATCTATACCCGCACTGTATATTTCAAGCTGGGTCAAACCCGGTACTGAACTCTGTGTCACCAGTTCCGGTCCGGGTCAAAACAGGTCCAGGCTGAGTTCAAAATTAATGTTCGAATTAATCAAAAATTGACCCAGCAAGGTTTTTTAGTGGCCAAATTTTTTTTGTTAATTTTTTAATCTTTCCTTTCAGAGATGCTTTTTTATTCATTTATTACATTGAACCTACAATTATGTTAAATGAAGACGTTATCCTTCTGTAATCAGCATAATAATATATAAGCAGTAAATAGTTGCTGGATGATTGGTGTCTAATATATTTAAATATAGCACACAACCATTCATCGTCTGTAAAAGGTGTGGCCACCCTTTCATGACAAGTAGTGTCCACTAGGAGTTCACATTCTGAATGTGTTGCACATTTCCTGTGCGGTATTTCTTGTTTCCAGATTGGATGGTTTTATGTTAAACCCTATTACATCGTATTTAGCTGACTAGTGGGTAGGGATGCACATCGGGCGGGTTTTACCGCTCTAGACCTAGTACCTATTTTGACTACAGCATTTTAGGTTCAGGTTAAATTCGATACCAAACCTTGTAACATCAAATGCAGGAGAGAGCTTGGGTGGATTAGGACGGGTCTAGATTGGGTTAAAAAATAGAGTTGTTTTTTCAAATTAATTTAGAATATATATTTAAAAAAATTACATGGAAAACTTTTTTGTAACAAATTTAAAAATAATTATATAAAAAATATTTGTTTACAATAAATTTAAAATAATTGTGTGGAGAATTTTTCTATGATAAATTTAAAAGTGTAAGTTCTAAAATAACTATAGTGAGAATGTTTCTACAATAAATTTGAAATTATAGAATTTAAAATAAATATATGAAGAATGTTTCTATTATAAATTTGAAAATGTAAATTTTAAAAATTATACAATAACTTAAAAATTAAAAATAATTATATGGAGAAGATTTGTATGATATATTTAAAATGTTAATTCTAAGATAATTATATTGAGAATATTTCTATAATAAATTTTAAAATAATTATATAGAAAATATTTTTACAATAAATTAAGAATGGCGGTAGTGGTAGTGGTCTTATTGTTATTGCCACATGGAATCCATTATTTAGATAAAGATGCGCACCGATAGGGTTTTTCCTAATCTGAACTTAATACTAATTTTGGCCTTATATATTCCAATTTAGGTTGAATCTGGTATTAAACCGTCCCATTAATTTATGCTTAGGTTAGAGCACATTGAGAACAGGTTAAAAAAAGGGTTATTTTTGTTCGATTTTTTTTTTATATAATGGTGCAATACGATGATGCTTTGTCTCTTGCATGTCATTTTGATACAAAATGTTATTTTAAAGCAAATGAAAAAATATATATAACCTTAGTAATTTGTCAAGGACAGATGAATACAAACAACATTTATCGCCTCAAAGGAAAAATATATGGATCTATTTATATCTTTTTCATAAAGAAAAATAAAATTAAATAACATCCATTTATAATCTTATATTTTAAAGTCTTCACTATCTATATTACAAATATGTATGAAGACTTTGAAAATAAATATATATAACCTACTAAACTTAGTAATTTTATTTTTTTAGAATCTCATATAAGTATATTTGGTGAATATTATTATTCATGAAAATTTTATGGAACAAACTATTTATTTTAATATGCTACCAAAGATTGTTTTATTCAATTCTCCAATGAGTTATACATGCTTAAAAAGTCTATAATTATGTATAAATTGTGAAAAATGCATAGATTCATTTGTAAATGCATTAGAATATAATAATGATAATTTGAGGAATCATTTATCCATCTAGGAATAATATTTTACACAATTTAGATGTTAAATCTATGAAATTGAAAATGATATATAAATCAAATTATTCTACTACATTGATTTTATATACTTTTAAAATGGCCCGTGCATATTTTTATTTAGAAGAAACTTGGTTTCTTATGTAAATAAATATTCTAGACCGTTTGAGTAGATTAAATTTTCTTTTAAGAGTGCTGGTGATTCTTATTAAAATAATTTGGATTTTCATGCCATTTAGGGTTATTTGATAGCATAAAAAGATTTTAAAATTTGTTTAAAAAAATTTGTCTTTGATGGTGTGAAGATGGGTTTTTAAGGGTTGGTCTGGGTCCAGGGATTCCCGAATCTGGTATTAATAAGATCTGGACCGGGTCGAACTAGTTACCAGTACAGAATATATATTTTTGAAAAAAAAAAAAAAAAAATTGAAACCGGGTTTTTTAAGGTACGGAGCTGGACCGGACCGGGAAAACCAACCTAGCTTGCACCCCTGGGTGAGAGGTCTTGTTTCCCCCTTGGTGGTGGTTATAACATGGAATAGCTTATATGCATGTGAATAAAATCTTTTATATCTCAAAACTGCCTTTGTATGTAGTCAGCATGTTGACAACTTTAAAGTTTGTTGGTGAAGCATGTTTCAGAACTGCACAACGGGAACCTTAAGGGCTTATCCATTCCACATCCCATTCGACCTCAAGGTAGCTAGGCGATGAGTGTATTTGCTTAAAATAAGGCGATTCACGTGTCAGTCAGATGATGGAAATGTTTGATCTTTGTAACGCATATTTACTTTACATCAAAAACTTTTCAAACTAAGATTTTTCAATTTAAATTTTTTTATATTTTATAATTATCCTATTTTTTAATTATTTCTTCATATCTTCTTATATAACTAACTTACTTTTCCATTATTTCTATACAACTGCCCATATAACTAATGTATTTATTTTAATTTTACTTTTACACCAAAATCTTTTTTTGAAAAAGTTTTATCACTGCCTAAACACATCCTAAATGATGTACGCATTGATGCCCCATGCTAGCTAGTAGCAACTTGTACTGAACTGTGGTGATGAGCATGACTTGTACATGTCCAATGATCTCTCCATTGCTCAATTTTCTTTTTCATGTTTGTTTCCGTTGCTCAATTTTTTTTTAATGTTTGTTTTGTGCAATTTACGAATTCTTCTAATGCTTGTTGAATGTTCTGTAATGTGGTTTGTCAGTTGATCCATATAATTTTGTCATAATTAAAATCATCTGATCGGTGATCTTCTCTCTCTGCTTCTTTTTATGACTCATTGATGAAAAAATTTCTCTACATGTATTGAAGCCACAGCTCGTTTCTAGCTAATTTCAGTTATTCGATTCAGGGTAGATGTCTGGGCAGTTGTTTCACAGCCCTTCCTACAATCAATGTGGGTCAAGTCGGATTTTTCTTGGGCAGTATTATAGTATTTTGGATTCTGATACTAGTTTGTTGATTGCTTACGGGCCTTCTCAGCTCCAAAAGCTAATATAAAAGGTGAGACATTTCCTCATACTTTAACTGCAACATCAACCCTTTCACAACTAATGTGGGGTAATCTAACATAATGCTATAGCATCATGAGTAATAGAATCTGCAACGTTTGATCAAGTAATTTTCTAGTTCTTTTCAAGCTTAGGTTGCGTCATGCTAAGGCCAGAGTAAAGACATTGCATCTTCTTGTTTTCAAAACAATTGTACATTCTTAAAGTGTCACTATTTTATTGTATTTATATAATTTTTGTACTCGGTTTATCATACATTAACATCCTGCTCATGGGAAGAGTATATTCATGCCCACGGCTTTGACGCCAGAAAATGTTATGACACGTGTAGGATTCAGAAATGGAAAATGCAGTCAGGTTACTTGGGGTCTGGTAATTTAGGTGTGCTGGGCCCTATTTTTAATTTGTTTTCGCTTTTCTTGTTGGTAGAAAATGTGTTGCTACTTTCTTTACCTGTTTGCTATGTTGTTTGCCTCAAACATTACATGTTTCCGCACTCTGGAACAGTTCAAATATATGCTGATGGAGACCAACACTGTGTATTGTTGCTCCACATACATCAACATGTGGGGCCACTTTTAATCTTTATTGAACCAAATCAAATATTCAACAATATTTCAGCGCTTGGAAGGATCTGGTTTATGACGGAAAAATAAGATTTATTGAGCTTTAATTTTTGTGTATTTTAGTTGTAATAAGAGTCTTTTTTTATTGTAAGTATACACAACGAGCTGTCTGATGTTACAAATCAATATATGCAAATCCTTACTACATGAGGAACCGGAATAATACACCTACCTCCAGAGATTAACAAATCTTCACAAGATGAAGGAACACCATGACCAATACACTACTAAAAAAAATGGAATATGATTTCATGAACCTAGGTGCACTTAGCTTTAGTGTACCCGGGTGTATTTAACCTATTTATTATTGTTTTTTAAAAATTATTTTTACAATATTATTAATTTAAGTGTATTTAATATGTATACAAATTTTAAAAATTTTTGGAGATTTTTATATATTTATTTAAGATTTTTTAAAATCAATGAATGCGGTTGATTTTAAAAAATTTAAAACAAATATATAAAAATGGTAAAAATTGATACAGATGTTAAATACACTTAGGTTAATATTTGTGTAAAAATATTTTTTTAAAAAAAAAAGTACACCTGGGTGCATGAAATCATGTTCCTTTGTAGACTGTTGTAAAATTGTGCTTGTAAAGAATCCAACACAGCTCGCCACTTCAAATGGTCGAAGCCGTGACCGCTGAGGCTTTTGCCTCGGTGGCTCAAAGTTGGGTGATCCTTTTTGTTGCTATTCATGTCAATCATGTTCCGGATTTGCATGTATCCCTTATACTTACAAAATTATGCAGGGAAAACATACTAATGTATAGGACAGAATATGCTGCTCTGATTAGGTTGTGGTGTATTGAAGGCTAGTTGGGGGCAACTCTCGAACTTCGAAATAAAATGATACATCAATGCATTGTGCTTGATGTGACTGAGTACGATTATCTAATAGCTGGGCTTTACTCCTACCGAAGGAACAATTTCTGTTATGTCTATCACTTTGATTGATGGATACTATTTCTCAAAATAAAATCGATGAAGCCCTCAATCTTGTATTTTTCAATGGCTAAAATCCACATCAGGCCTAACATAGTAACTTACAATATGCTTGTTCATGCACTTTGTAAAGGGAGTTTATTGGCAGATGCCGAAGCTTACAGAGATATTAGAACAACATGAAGCGACAAATTGAATTACTTCGACCATACCTATAAATGCATGCTGTAAGAATAGGTACACGATTCAAACACTTGAATTTTGGAACGAGACGAGGAGAAAAGGTATCCAAAAATGGATGTTACTGCATATAACTCCCACAATGGATTCTGTTTGGGTCAAGATATGAAGCTTGCTTATCTGTACTTTCGTGAAATGTTGAAGTGGGGATTTTTTTCGGATGCTGTCACATATAATACTCCTATAGGTGGGCTTTGTAGACAAGGAAGATTTGATGAAGCTTCTAATCTCTTGGAAGAGATGTCTGCCTCAGGTGTTCCACCGGACCAAATTTCATACAAAATTCTCATTCAGACTCTTCGTTTTCAAATTGACATTGCTACCAAGATTCTACACAAAATCTTAGAGGATTCAATTGTGCTTGATCCCCTCGTTTGGGATGTTGTGATCCATGCATATGGAAGGCATAGAGATTACAAAATACTCTCTCGTTTTGATACTAGATGATAGGGGTGTAACTCGGGCTCATGAAACTCGGGTTCACCTCGACCCTAACCCTAATCCTATTTGTAAATCTTCAACTCTAACCTTAACCTTAATCCTATTTGTAAAACCTCAACCCCTAACCCTATTTTTGAAATTCGGGCTCGAGTTGAGTTTCGGGTTGAAATGTTACTATAAATA
>JAXCLR010001745.1:0-14956 GCA_035584095.1 Annona squamosa | reverse complement strand
ATTTTAGCTTATACCTTGGATCCAAAACAACCGCAATGACCAAAATCATATTGATCTTGTCAATATCTCCCCAATACATATCAACAATGAGGGGGTAATGGTCTTCAAAAAATATATATGTATATACATACATATATTTCTCCCCGAGTAAATACTCACCATGTGGTGGATTGAGCTGATACACTGGGCTAAGTACTTTTTTTTATTATATAAAAAAACTTTTTTACTCAACCCAAGCCTTAATGTCCGAGTAAGGCCACTATGTGAACCTGTTGTGCTACCGAAACGAAATCGTCAAAGCCCCCTAGTTTTCATGATTTGAGCAATCAAATCATGATGGATCTAAATAGATCCTATTATTGTTATAGCGAGAGAGTTTTCATAATACATCTACTATGGGTGCTTTACCCTTGCTTGTGGTAAAATCTTTGAATTATAGATCAAATTTGTATAAATAAATATTTTTAGATTATAGCAAGTCAAGGTTCGAAGGAATCATGACCACTGCATTGAATGAAACCAAAAAAGGAAATACCGGTAATAATAAAGATGATTTCAAGATTTTTGGTGACTAATCAATTTTAATAATTACATAAAAATTTAAACATGAAAATGTGTGAATTATTCACGCAAGTATGTTTTTTAATTATTTTCCGTACATTCCTAACTTCGATGCATATATGAATTGTCGAACAATTAAAACTACAGAAACTATTATTGTAGCCCATTTAAATTAATAACAATAGTGGAAACTATTAAACAACTCATTACAGAGAGAAAGGATTAGCATATTTATAAAACCACACATGAGTCCACTAAGATCTCATGCAAATCAAAACGATTTGTGATAGCTAAGTTCTCAAAGAAAGGGAAAAATCAGAAACCCAACTCAGAAGCTTCTGATAACGTTATTTTTACAACACCTTCTGTTTTCCACAAGCCCTACTATCACATAGGTTGATGACTATCTGTTTAGTCGGGGTGACACATTCCTGACAATCATATAAGTTTACAACCCCTTCTTTCTCCTTTCCCTTTCCAATGAAAGTTTTCTATGCTACCTCGGCCTGACCTATATCTGGAAAAGCCAGGTAACAAGATCCTTTATAACCACCTATTTGATTATGTGCTTCCAGTCATGACGTGTATACACCAGGTACACGATCTTTGAATACAACATAACATCTCACCATTTCTTCGCCTGTACCTGTCATAGTTTCCAAAATAATGACAACATATATATAAGAACCATGGTTACTGTTGTATGATATTGCATCAGATACCTGCAGTTTTTATGATAATCAAGACAATAATAGGGAGATAAAACATAAATCTAGAGATCTCTAATTAAACATCAACTGTAGTCATTTAAAAATAACAATCGGAGTGTTCCTGATCCACATTCAAGTCCAAACAAAGGTATATTACATAAAACAACTTAATAGTTAATACAAACCAAATAACTATCACAAATAGTAAGAAATAAGGTGTTCATTCAAATTCTATTTCTACTGAGCAATAACATCATCTCAAAGACCTTGTCTAATCCCATTCAACATAATTGCACGCATACGATTGGTAGTTGTTATAAAAGCTGATGCAACATGGGGGTTCTTATTAAAGTAACACATAGCCACGGTTAAATCAGCATCGAGCATATCCATGGACTCTAGAATTGTAGGCAATGCACGGTAATCTTCTACACAATCTTGTTCGTGTGTGAGAGTATGTGTGTGTGACACCATTTCAGGTTGACTTAAATAGGTTTTGGCAATGGAGGCAAACTCTTGCATCGGTGTCTGTGGTCGTCTACGGAAGGACATTTTATGCCAAGGCTCAAAAGAGATAGGTGATGGTCCTCTAGCATGTGATGGCGCATGCAAATGGCTAGATGAACCTCCTATTGGATTCCCAGATGAGTCGGAAATAGCAAATTCGCGACCCGATCCAAAGGCAAGCCCCTCACTCTAAGGAGTCTCCATACTAAATGCCACCCCTTCTTGATCCACATCGCCTTCTTCAGCTCATCCTTGTGGTGGCTCCTCAAACCTCATAGCGAAATGACCTGTGGCTTGATTACTACCGAATAACTCATATAAATCATCCCAACTAAGATGTTTTGGCCGCCTAAATCTTTTAAACCTGTTATCTTGCTGCAAAACAAAATAAGGTGTTGAAGTTAGCTAATTCCTTCCATAGTGTCAAACATCTGAATAATTATTTACATAACAGTATGAATGGGAGACATATAGATAGTCTAGTTCCTGTATTAGTGTAGTCCAGGCAAATTTGGGGCCAACAAATCTACACTCTACCGCATCCCACCCCATTCCAATTTTGTTTTTAATTTTCAAATACATATTGTACATCTTTCTTAAGGTCATCACCTTATATCTCATATGTTTGGGGCTGATGGATACTACAAAGAGGTTATTTAACTCTTCAACAATTTCCTAGAATGCTACATCTTTAATTTTATTGGGCTCTATGGTTCCATTGTGTAAGTTACAAAGAAGAATCTCTACTAACTTCTTATCTTGCACCTTTGTCCACTGATGTCGGTACTTGGATCCTGATGGACCATCGCCACTTATCTGGTTGTTGGACTCCTCGCCAGGAATTTCTTGCCTAATGAACACACATCTATAGTGGTCCATGTATATCGCCTGCAAGTATGGAAACACAACCAAGTGTAGATGACACTTACAAAAGGTTAACACATGAACATATGTATAATCAAATTCAAATGAGTCTCTATAACCATGAGTCATGGACAGTGAAATCATTTTTCCCACAAGCACATTCATAGCATGCCACTATATGTATTATAACAGAGGATAATCATCAAATATCCCATACATATGCGAATTAGAATTGACACAAATACTTCTTATATGGACGCATTATTTGCCCACATTCGAGTTGCTAATTCATCGTGTTTGGCCTTCTACTCATGGCGGGCCTTGGTAGACACCCCCTCACCATAACTTCCATTTGTTCATCATCTAAAACATCATTGACAAATTGAAATTAGCGAGGCTTGATTCTTTGATTATTTGGCAAGGTAGTTCAAAACCATCTATAGTAGTTATGTAATTATGAAGAATTGCACGTGCGATCAGCATTTGAACCTGAATCCTATAGGGGTATGTAGTCACGACTTGCAAAGATGGAAATCTCTTTTTCCTCATAGCGAACAATCTTTCGACAATTGACCGCAAACAAACATGTCTGAAGTTAAACAACTCTTCACTATTCCTTGGACTCCTCCTAGGTTTGAAATTGCTCTATGGTATGACACACCTTTGTATGGTGCCATGAAACCGGGCACATGTGCATATCCAGCATCCACCAAGTAATAACAGCCTGTAGCAAATGAGGGTCATCTGTGAAGTAGACAATCACATTTTATGATTATGAGAAGGCACAAATGGAAATTTTTTACCTCATGGAGTTGTCAAACGATTGGTGGAATGATCCAGTGCATCTTGTAGGACATATGCATCATGTGCACTACTGTCCTAGCCAGCTAATATATATGTGAACTTCAAATTAAAGTCACATGCTGCCAGAACATTCTGCATGGGGTCCTCATGTCTATTAATGAATGCGAGACGATTTTTAGATGGAGGTAGAACAGGAATGTGCATACCATGTGTCTGTAAACACCA
This sequence comes from Annona squamosa, assembly GCA_035584095.1. Taxonomy (NCBI): domain Eukaryota; kingdom Viridiplantae; phylum Streptophyta; class Magnoliopsida; order Magnoliales; family Annonaceae; genus Annona; species Annona squamosa. The sequence goes on along the minus strand of JAXCLR010001745.1, from coordinate 11,285 downwards.
TGAAAAAAATTATCAACATTGTACCTAAAAATATGTTGCCAAAGTTGGGTTAGATGAGATCTTTTGGTGAGTTTGACAACTTGGACGGGCGACGCAATCTTCATATAGGGAGAGAATGTAGACACTTATGAAAATGGTGGTGCACAGTCTCACCAGATCTACAAAAGTATGTACCGATGGAACGATTTCATACATTATGAGCCAAATTGTGCAAAAACATTGTCATTTGTTCACGTATGGTTACATATCTAGTGGATTGCGAGACCCCTTTACTCTTTACTAAATCGCACAACTGATTAAATGCGAATGTGCTTATTCATAATTGTGAGATGCATCGTCGATCCCCTCGGACCAAAGAATGCATAAATAATTCACGTTGGAGTGCTAAGTCATGATTACTGAAACCCATCCGACTTTCTTCATCTTCTTGAGCCAGTGCTAAGGCTCCACCTAATAATATGAATGACCAACGTCGCTAATAGTGTCGACTCGAACTATTTTGAACCAAATCCCCAATGAATGGTAATGCAATTTCGATTATGGAATCCATATATGGGGAATAAGAACTATTCATGTTGGAGCAGTCCGAAAATAATTATTTACAAGTTAATTCAAGAAAATGCATGTATAGACAACCACCATTGGAACTAATTATTTAGGAACAATAGACATCAAACTTTTATCATGAATCTACATACGGGAGCGTACATTGACAATCGTGCAATAAGATAAATAGAAATTTATATGCAAACTTTTTTGAAAATGAAACCAACTTATTTGGCATGCTAGTTGTGGCAATAAAGGAGAATACAGGCAACATGTATGTTTCAGCTTATAACAACATTTCATAAGGAATCTAACAAAGTAGTATTAATTGGTCTGCTTGTAGGCTTTGTAAAAAGTTGTTCATTTTCCAACATTGGACTTATCATCCTTTATCTTTTAAAGCAAGTTGATTTCAATTTACTAATCCTAGAACTATTTTGAGACAGCTAAAGGAAGTTAGTCAACAACTTTGGATTTTGATTGGGGACTTTAATGAAATTATAGGAATCCCCTTTTCAATTGTCTGAATTAGCATATTTGTTTCTTCCATTTTTTTAGGATCCTTTTGGTCAAAACTTTCAGGTTAGCAATCTCTACCTAACATATTTGAATTTTCAATTGAGGGATCTGTATTTATTTTTTGAATGGAGGTTCACTTAGCTTTTGATTGATGCAAAATTACAAATACTGCTGATGACCTTGTATGAAAAACATATTTGGAGAAACTGTATAAGATGGGTTCCTTTTGTTGGCAAATTGCTAGATGTACATTTTCTTGTAAGAAGAAAGAGATGCCTATGTCACTTTCATCTTCCCAATTATTGTACTGAGTGCACTAACTCTTCACATGCCAAATGTGTTGCCTGAAAGTTTTGTAGTTTTTGTAAATAATAAAATTGATCCCTTTCTTTCAATTTATTTTTGAGTTTTGGGTATACAAACTTGAGATCGAACATTGCATTCTTGTTCTTTCTTGTGGATTGCCCTTGTTAAAGCTTTATCATTTATGCCTTCATTTTGTGTTATAACTTTAGATTTGTCTCTGAAATTTTTTGTGGCTTTAACATTATTTTTAGTGTCTTATTTTTTGGTTGAGACACTTGAGGTTTGTTTTTAACCCTCTAGGAAACATATGATTTGACTAAAGTTGATAGGAAATCTCTGGTGGAGCTACCTAGAATAATTATGCTACCCTTAGTTTGAATTAAGAAATGGAATAGGACGCTGAAGAATTCATAGTGATACTATCTAGTTGTCCCAGTTGGTTGGTGATGACTTAAACAATGATGATAAATAGGAGGTTAACAAATTTCTCTTTGCACATTGCAGATGTCTTTGATGCATTCAATTTGAACCAAGCTCAAGTCTGATAGACGGCAATAGCCGGAGAGACTGCACAAATCTCTTTGTCGCTTTGGCATGAGAAAATTTGGGGTTCATTTAGGAAGGTGTAAAAGTAGGAAAGGAAAAAATTTTGAAAAAAGAACGGGAGTGATATAATTTGATAGGGCAATAATTATGGGTAAATGGAATAAAGTTAAAAAGAGCATTCTCGCTTCATCCTACACACCTTTTCACATGTTTGGACATCTGAACAACCTAACTACTCTTCTCTTTCTATTATTAACTCTACAATTCAATCATTTTTTCACATCTTTTCATGCAACTACCCCATCCATTTTATATATTATTTTCTTTACTCTTAAAGATTACTTTTATTATATCACATCACACTTCACTTTTTCAAAATTTTTTCTTATAAAATTTTTTCCCACTTTTTGTTACCTCTTACCAAACAAACTAGATTCAATTTTATGGGGACACAGGAGAGTTTCTTTTTGTTTTTTTTTTTTTTAGGTTTTAGCCATTTGTCTCAATGATCCATGAAATTTTTTTGTTTTGTTCGAGAAGGGAAGATCCCACTCACAAGCTATATTAATGGGTTAAAATTCACCTCCTTCCTCATGTAATGTCAGTGATATTACTTTTTTTGTTTCCTAATTAAATCATTGCCAAGATTTTTCTTATGTGACATCATTGTTCTTGATTTATACATTCTTGAAATGATAGACGCAACTTTTATCATCTTTCATAAAGTTTCCTGTTGAGTTATTTATGTCCGATGTTATAAGAATTTTGTAGTGCTAAGGTTCTATGATCATTTGTTGCTTTCTCCCCCTTATATATAGATGGATTCTACGTTTCATTTTGTAATGCTAAGTTGCTATATTGCCATCATCATTTCTTACTATACTACTATGTTGAATTTTGATGGATGCAACATGTGATTCTGGATTACTTGGCAAGGAAGATGATTTCTTCAAACGATTTAGTAGTTGTGACTCCTGATGTGTGAGGTGATGCTCGAGCTCGTGCTTTTACCAAAAATCAAATAGATGTGCATTTAGCAATAGTGGATAAAAACTGTTCAAGACATAATATTTTTGAGGTACTTTCTATGAAAGAAATGTTTGAGATCAAACAACTTACAGTGCAGTAGTGATTTCTCTCTTACAGTGTAGTAATGATTTCTTTTTCAGGGTTTAATTACTATAGCATGCAATGGAAGTTCTAGCCAGCACGCACAATTGCAAATCATGAACATCGGGCTAAACAGCTGAGGTTTTTGTGTGTTAGTGTCTTTAATTTGTAATTTCCTTACGCTAGAAAAAACAATAGTAGAAAACACTAAATTATTGTATCAATTTCTTTCTCCTTCATCTTGACAAGTGTTGAAATCAAAAGCAAATCAATCAAAGTATATGTTTTGATGATTAACAAGCAATTTGAGTAAGTTTTGGCTACTAATATGTTTTGTGCAATGTTTAAGGATATAAGTATGAAAAATATGAAGCATGACAGGTTAAGTTGATCCCCAAGTTGACTCCAGCATCGACTTCAAAGGCTAATTTTTGTCCAGCGTTGAAATTGGGGACCAAGAGCTACTAAAGTTGCGAATAAAATCAACTCTACATGCAACTTGGGTGAAGTCACAGACCAAGTCGACTCTAACATCGACTTCAAGCTGCAAGCACATAATTTGAAAAGTGAAGTCGCAAACCAAGTCGGCTTGACTTACGACTTGAGTGAAGTTGAAGACCAAGTCGACCCAAACAATTAACTTGGATCAAATGAAGATAGATCAAAGATTTAAATAAGCAGAGTTGCATGAATTCATCAATTTGGATTAAGAAATATCACTTGGACATTTTCATGCACTCCAAGTTTCAAATATTTAAAATTTCAAGACATGGAGCTAAAGGATATCAAGCTAGGATGAATGTACTGAGTTTCAAATGATATAAATTAAGGAAAGAATATTTAATTTGAAGAAATTTAAGTGACCAAAGTCATCTCCAAGAAATTCAAGTTCAACTAGCAAACTAAGGAAATGAAGTCGCACCGAAGTCAACTCCAACAGTGACTTGGGTCAAGTCCCAGTCCAAGTCAACCTAAAGAAGAGACTTGAAAATTGCAAAAATTCAAAGTCGCACCCGAAGTCGACTCCACGTGTGACTTGGGTCAAGTCCAAGACCAAGTCGACCTGAGGAAGAACTTGAACAGCCTGCTTACGCTCGAAGTCGCACCCGAACTTGAACAGCCTGCATACTCCAACGTAGATCAAATCATCACTTCTACGAGTTCTTCCTCGAGCTGAAACTTGCTTACACAACCTGTAAAGTATAAATTCTTTTCATTTTCATTTGTTATTTAGTTTTGATACTTGGTTTGATTTTGGCATTTCAAACCAAGTGATATCAAAGTAGCATTATGACTAGAGTGGGGACTCGTCACCTACTTGCGTTGTGTGTTGTATATGCTCCATAGAGCTAGAATCTAGAAGAGAGTGGAAACTCTAATTGTATTCGTGGAATACATAGTGGAACTCAAGTCATAAGAGGTGTGAGCTTGGAAGAGTGGAGTAGGGAAGGTTGCCCAAACCACTATAAATCTTGTCCATTGATTTTTTTCGCTTTTATTATCTTATTGCTTTTCATTTGTTTCATTAAAGGGGACTAAACTAAATCGGGGAACATTTTTCAGTTTAAGCGAAAAATTTTAAATACCCAATTCACCCCTCCCCTCTTGGGTAATTGCATTAACTCACGACTAACAAGTAGTATCAGAGCAAGTCTTTGAGTTTAAACCAAAGAGATCTTTTGACATGGCATCCTAATCAACTTCCACTCCTGCTTTTGCTGAAGGTCAGTCTTTTACTAGACCACCTCTATTTGATGGGACTAACTTTAGTTATTGAAAGTTGAGAATCAAATAATTAATTGTGGCTACATATATTAATTCTTGGATTGTTATCCAAAATGGCGTTGTATTACCTACCAATGAAAGAGCCTCCACATGGTTTGAGGAGGAAGTTAGAGTTGTTCAAAGCAATGCAAAAGCCATGAACTCCCTCTTTTGTACATTAACGTCATCGGAATATGATAGAGTATCATCATGCCAAATCGCCAAAAAAAATGGGATACATTGACATCCATATATGAGGGAACTTCTCAAGTTCAAAGGACAAGAAGAAATATTTTGATTGGAGAATTGGAAAGCTTTAAAATGTTAGAAATAGAAAATATTTTTGAAATATTTTCTATATTTATGAATCCGAGTAGGCGATGAAAATTTTAATGGCGTTACCCGAATGATGGACTTCAAAGATCACAGCTATTGAGGAAGCAAAAGACCTCAATACACTATGGCTTGAAGGCCTTAGAAGCTCACTCATGTCACATGAGTTGATAAAAAGGAGAAATGAGGAGCAACACAAAGGTAAGAGAGCTATCACCTTGAAAGTCGCATAAGATTCGGACGACTACACCTCGTCGTCACAAAATAATGATGAAATCGCCTTCCTTTCAAAATGATTCAGAAAATTTGTAAGGAAAGAAAGAAATTTCAGAAACTTTAAAGAAAGAAATTCTAAAGAGTCAACAAAATATTTTCGGTGTGGCAATACGGGGCATATGCAAGCCCAATGCCCAATGCCCGAAGAAACTAAAGCAAAGGAGCAAAGAAAAGATCGAGGCGACAATAAAAAATTCCAAAGAATCAAAGGAACAGGCATATACATAAACAAGGAAGAATCTATGACATGCAACTCTTCAAGTGAAGAAAATTAGGCGGATTGCACAAGAATTTATTACATGGAAAATTCCAACATATGTCTTGTAGCGACGAAAATTTTGGAGGATGAAACCACCTTAACGAACGGCACAAGTAGCCAAGAGATAATCTCCAAGCAAAAATCTTTTTCTACTTTCTCTTCTACAAATGAATGTCTCAAGTGCGCTGAATTAGAAAAACTTCAACAAGCATATGATTTATTATATGAGGAAATAAAAAAATTAGGAAATAAGTTCACAATAAAAAAAAGACAAGGCGATGCAGTGTTAATTATGAACAGTAAACTTGCTAAAGAGGTTGATCAATTAAAAACGAAAAGAATACCTTGATAAATGAGTTAGAAAAACTCAAAAAAGAAAATGAATCATTAAATAAATCGCTTGCTAAGTTTTCTAATCCTTCTGAAAGTGTTAAACTACTTTTAAAAATAACCACCCAAAGTTGTAAGCAAGGACTTGGGTATACTACATTTGAGGATGGTGAAAATAGTAAATCTAATGCTCTAAGGATCCACATAAACAAACCAAAATTCTTCCATGCTATGCCAAAAATAAATCATGTGATTTGGACTAAAAGATCAATTGGGAAACCAATTACCAAATGGCTTCCCACTTCTAGACTTCCAAAAGCTTGTAATTTTTGCAACAAGATGGGACACAAAGCATTTCAATGCAAATTGAGAAAAATATAAAACCTTGGTGCAAAATTAGTTTGGATGCGCAAAAGCATTGGATTTATGGCTTCAAAGGAAGATAAACGTAGATTCTAATGGATAACTAACCCAAATGAACCCAAAAAATGGGTACCAAAAGGATGAGCTCCACTTGACGTTATTTTTGCAGGTTTGTCCTAGAGCTAAAGCCAATAACATATAGTTTTATGGATAGTGGCTGCTCAAGACACATGATAGGAGAAAAAGGACTATTCCATAAGATCAACCCGTGCAATGAAGGAATGGTTGCTTTTAAAAATAATGAAAAGGGTAAAATAAAAGGTAAAGAAAATATTTATGGAATTTCAAATGTGTATATTAAGGACGTACTATTTGTTGAAGGACTCAAACACAACCTAATAAGTATTAGTCAATTATGTGATAAAGGTTATAAAGTTGTATTTGAATCCTCCATATGTAATATATTTGATTATGATCACATAGTATTTCGTAGTAAAAGACATGAAAATGTATATTTGGTTTACCCAGATTAACTTGAGAAAAAATGTCTAATAGCCATAGAAAATTATCCATGGGTGTGACATACAAGGCTTGGGCAAATAAATATGTCAAATATTAAAATATTGTTGAAAAAGAGTCTAGTACAAGGGTTACCAAAGCTTAAATATGACAAGGATAAGATTTGCAATGCTTGTCAATTATCCGAACAACCCAAAATGCCATTTTTCACAAAAAAAAAAAGAAATTTTAACAACTAGAACACTTGAATTATTGCATATGGATTTTTATGGGTCATCAGACATTTTAACTCTTTGTGAGAAAAATATGTATTTGTAATTGTTGACAATTTTTCAAGATTTACTTGGATTATACTCTTAGCTAGCAAAGATGAAGCATTTTCTATATTTGTCACATTTTCAAATTTGGTGCAAAATGAAAAACAAAGTTCACTTATTTCTATTAAAAGTGATCATAGTGGTGAATTTGAAAATAAATGATTCATAGAATTTTGCAATGAAAAAGGAATTCACCATATATTTTCTGTACCAAAAACTCCTCAACAAAATGGTGTTGTTGAAAGGAAAAACCGGATAATACAAGAAATGACTCGAACTATGCTAATTGAGAGTAAATTGTCCAAGAGAGTTTGGGATGAAGCTATAAGTATAGCTTGTCATGTATTAAACCAAGTTACCATTAGAGCTATATTGAAAAAGACCCCATATGAACTTTGGAAAGATAGAAAACCAAACATATCATATTTTCATGCTTTTGAATATACTTGCTATGTGTTAAACAATAGAAAAACAATTTTAAAAAAATTAGATGCCAAAAGTGATAAGGCAATTTTCCTTGTTTATTCATCAAATAGCAAAACATATAGAATTTTCAACAAAAAAAATCAAATAGTAGAGGGATCAATACATGTTGTGTTTGATGAATTTAACCAAACACCAAAAAAGAAAGATGAATTAAGTGATGCAAATGATACATCGAAGAATTCAAAAGTAAAACAACAAGAGCAACAAGAGGAAACCGAGCCTAAGCAAGAAAATTCAATAGAGGAAAGGGTAAGTGAAGGTAATAATTTCTATAAACCTCTAACTGATTTAAAATTCAAAAATGTTAATCTAATTGAATAAGTTATTGACAATATCTATGAAGGAGTAAAGACTAAAAGGTCAAAACAAAATATTTGTGGATAACATGATTTTGTATCAAAAATTAAACTGACAACAATTGATCAAACTCTTAGTGATGAAAACTGGGTTACTGTGATGCAAGAAGAACTATATCAATTTGAATGGAACAGTGTGTGACATTTAGTTCCTAGACCTAAAGATTTCACTATTATTGGTACCAAATGGGTATTTAGGAATAAATTAGACGAAAATGGACTTCTAATAAGAAATAAAGCTAGAATAGTAGCCAAAGGGTATTCCCAACAAGAAGGGATTGATTTTGAAAAATGCGAAACCCAAACTTAAGGAGGATTTAATGTGTGCATTGAACATGTATATGTGACTTATATGTGAATTAAATGGATTTTTTGGATGATTTTAAAATTTTATGATATTTTGAATTAGGATTTCCATTGGAAATCACTGAAGCCGAAAGTGAGTTGTTATGACTCGAGGGGCTTAATGAGGCTTTGATAATGATAATGTGTCATGAATAATCATGTTAATAATCATAATTTAATTTATCGATATTAAAATATAATTATGGAATTAAGGTGAAAAGTGATGGAAAATTCAAAACTTGACGCCTACAAGTTGGATTTTAATGAAATTTGAAAAGTAAGCTCACGACAGTGGGCTCAATTTTATGAATGAATTGGATTAAGTGAACCATGATGGAATTAGGGTGATAATTAATTTTTTTCATTCCTAAATCCAAAAGACAAATTCAAGCGGTCAAAACTTGACGTAGAAACGTCGGTTTGAGATGAAATTTGAAACGATTGAATAAAATTATGAAACCTATAAGATGAATTGAATGAATTAAGCTAATTATTATGAGAAATGGCTTTCTTGGGGAGCAAGTAAGTGGATTGACTTGTCTCAAGAGAGGGGACATGACTTTAATGCAAAGTCAAAGTTTTTTACAACTTTGATTATGTGGATTTTTGAGCAGATTTTTGGTTTTATTAAAAGGTGTAAAACTTATTTTACTTGGCTAAGATTAATCAAGCACATTAAGAGGATAAGGAGGCATTAATTATCTAAGGAAAACAAGCTCCATAGGTGGGGTCCACTGCTAGAAATTCTAGTTCCATAAAGGCATTACACGTTCACTTGTGGAGGCGTGGAAATTTTTCAAAATGTTAAATCTTTCACCCCAAGCAACCAGTAGCCTCACGTCCCAGATCTTGGTCACCAAAGAGGAACAAAGAGAAGAAGAAAAGGGAAAAAAGAGGGATTATCATTTAATCAAATAAGTATATGATTATTTTGATTTTATGCCTCAAATCTGGAAGTTATTTGATGTTGTAAACTAAAATATGGACGAAATAGTAAATGGATGTATTTTAGCATGAAATTGGGAAGAATCCTTATGAGGTGATTAAGAAATGACCCAATTTTCAGCTTAAAAGGATAAGTAATTTGCAAATTAAAAATCGGAAAAGATTAACCCAAATAGGGTAAAACGGATGACAGGATCAGCTGTAAAAAATAATTTTTAATAATTTTTTTACAACTAATTTTGGGCTAAAAATTTTCTTGTACAAAAAATTTTACATGATGTACAAGAAAAAGTTTTGATTACACGAAAAATTAAAAATTAGATTTTGATGGGTATAAATATATCCCATAATTAACGTCATTCAGGCGATCTGCAAATAGATTATGTTGTCAAGCAAGGTAAAAATACCAAAATAAATATCAATGCTTAATTTTTTATGATAAAAATATTTATTTTAGTTAATTCATGTAGTTATTGAGGTATGGAAGTAATTTCAGATCAAAACTACTTGATTTGATATTAATTCAATATTTTGAGATTTCAGTACGCTTGATTTTAGCATATGTAGATAGTTTGAGAAGAAAATGAAAAAGAAATATGAAACCCATGGAGAAATGATCTAAATTGATATATGTGTTAAATCCTTAAATATAGATTAAGAAAAGTAGGATTGTATACTGAAATTTTGGATTTGTATAATTGCCAAAGGTTATGTGTCAAAAGACACATTAAATAGGTGACAAATGGGTTTCAAAGTTGCTGTTTTGGAAACCTATGATTAGTGGATTTAAATTCCATGAAAATACCCTAAGTACAGTGGAAATTAAGGATGATATAATGCTGAAATATGAATTATGTTTCTGACTTTGAAATTTTATGAAATCCATTATGTATATGTTGCCAAATGAGCATATGAGAAGTAGTAGATATGCAAGGGCGATGAATGACTCATGTAATTTGGTTTGTGCAAAAATGCATGAAAATATGATAAATTTTGTGAATATATTGCTGTTTAGAATTTCATGATGTTAATCTCAAATTTTGGAATTAATTAATAAGGCTTAAGGCAATAACAGGTGCTTAAAAAGAGCAACGATGTTGGAATTTTAGAAAATAAGTGGAAAATGGCTTAAGAAAGGTAATGAGACATTAAATGATAATTATTGGATTAATTTTATATGGTCGAATGGTTATCCTACTCAGGGAACTAAATGTGATGTGTAGTAGTCCATATAATGTACAAGCATGTGCTATATAGGCATAACGACTTGAGAAGTTGAAGAAATTATGTATGTTAATAAAAATGGATTTGAAAATTGAGTTGAATGTAAGAAAAGGAAATATATGAATGTTGTATCATTCTTATATGTATAGGCAAAGGCAAAGGGATAAGCGAAATGAAAAGCTAAGCAAACGAGGTAAGCAAACACAACTTTTAAAAATGTGATTTTATTGCTTCTTTGTAAGTAAGCAGCTTTCTAAATGATTTTAATTTTCATTACAAGGTGCTTGAAGATGCCCATTCCTTGTTTATATGAGTATTGAAATGTTTATTTCTGTTGAAATAAATGATTACTTATGGTTTCGCAATTATGCTTGAAATGTGTTAAAACATGAGTTTATACAACGTTTTGTTGAAATGGTGTTTAAAGAGGGATGGTGCAAAAAATTCTCTACATGAGAATGACAAGCTCCATCTGTAAAGAGGTATATAATGCCGGGGTGACTAAAGGATATGCATGGAATGGAAATCAAGTAGGCTAGTTGAGGTAGTAAGTGGACAAGGAGTCCCCCTTGACAATGCCAAGTCGTTAGGTCCGGCGTCAAGGATGGAAAGGACATGTCATGGTATAATGTTCCCCGTGCTAGTGTACCCTCACACGAAGGAAAACGTCATCAATGGAAATGATGAATTTGCACATCCAATGTTTATGAAATGTTTGCGAATGGTTTTCATGAAATGTTT
>JAXCLR010001706.1:0-14959 GCA_035584095.1 Annona squamosa | reverse complement strand
TGTATTTTTTAATAATTAGTGAAATATTGAAACATATAATATTTAAATTTAGTATAGATGTATACTTATGTTTGATAAGTATATAAATTCTAAAAATTATCTTATTTGACCCATATTTTTTGCCCGACCTGCTATTCCAAAATCGGACCGATACCAACTCGAAGTTTGTATCGGAACCTATTTAAAAAAAATAAAGATCAAACCGACCCTGTCCCAGCTTTGTATAAAAAAATGGTCAAACTCAATTTCTAAAAATTAAGGTCAAGGTTGGTTAAACCTTGACCCGGTATGGTCTGCCCTGATTACCACCTCTACTTTTCAATATATAACTGGTAATGATTCATTACTATACCACAAGCAAGAAGACTATGTGTAGTTTGGTTTTGTAAAAAATAGAGTATAAGAATAAAGACTTCATGCTTGTGGTAAGTATTGAATTACTAAAAATATATGACAGTCTAGCCATCGGATTATTCAAGCCCATCATGCCCTGATTCAATGGTTCAACTGGTTAAAAAACCATGCTTGAGCTGTGGTTTAACCATGAAAACTTAGGACCAAATCAACAACAATTTAACTGGAAAAATTGGGGACCAAAGGGTAAAAAGGTTCAGCCCCCTATATGATTTTTAAAGCAGCACTTCAAATACGTAACTACAATATTTTTCTTATTATTATTATTTTTTTTCATATGCTTATATGATGTGACATATTCCTTTGATGCGACTTGAGTTAGGTTGAGCAAAACCTACCCAAATCAATCCAGCAGTTTTTAAGGTTTGCGTTCAACAGTTTAGGATTTTGAATTTAGGAATTAAGTTTGAACCCAATCCGAATCAAAATTGGGTTAGGTTTAGGTTAATAAAAATCGAACTTTAACCAGGAATTTTAATATATTATAAAAAATCATGCATAATACATGTACCTTTAGATTAGTACATATTTTGATTGTCTTTTTTATTATATCATCTATTGTAAGTAGCTTTAAAAAATAAAATATGTTAGAAATATGTTAGAAATACTATTTTTTGAAAACCTGTTTAGTGTGTGTGGTTTGAAATTAATGGTGTAATTTGAATGTAAATTAATGAGATTAACATAATTCCAACCCAAGTTTCACTTTGTCCAAAACCTCAACTTAACTTACCTAAATAGGTTATGATCCAGGTTTTGAAAAAACAGGAGCATTATTCAATGTACTCGGGTGCACTTAACTTCAGTACACCCATGTGCAATACTTTTTTTAAAAAAAAAAATTTTTACTTAATTGTTAATATAAGTTTATTTAACAAGTGTATCAATTTTTATCATTTTTAATATTTTTCGATTTTTAAAAAATCAGTGAAATTTTAAAATGTCATTGATTTTTAAAAATCCAAAAAATATCTAAAAAATTCTAAAATGATAAAATTTGATACACATGCTAAATATACTTATATTAACAGTTATGTAAAAAAAATTCAAATAAATTAAAAACATGTGTTACATACACCCAGATGCATTGAGAAATGTCTCTTAGAAATAGAGCAGGTTGTTTCAACCCAAATCTGCATGACCACATTTAAAAATAATCTTGCTTTTTCAATCCCGAATTCTATCATATTTCAATTTTAATCCAACTGAATAACTCCTTAATCGATTTGAGGATCCAATATTCACCTCACTAATAATCGAGTAGTGATACATGTAAAAGAAAATTAAGTTTAATTTTGAAAATTGGTTTGAGATTTTTATAATTAAAGTGAGAATTGAGGTTGAATTAAAATTTTTTCAAAGTAAGTAAGAAACTATTTAGTAATGTAAGTAAGAAAAGAGTGGGGTAGCAGGAATATTTTTTAAAAAATGTGAGAATAATGTAACATAATAAGAGCAATATGATGTAGTGATTAAAACATTAAATTATTTTTTTGAAAAGCGGGAGAGAGCATGGCTCTCACTCACTTACCGTGGTTAACAGACGGCGACTAGGAGCACATTTGGTAATGTATATTTTAGTAGGATTTTGGGATGGTGTGAAAAGTGAAAAAATAATATTTTTAAATTTTTATTAATAATATGAAATGATAAAAGTAAAGTTTTAATAAAAAGATAGTTGCGAGAAAAAATAATTAAAATATAAGAATAAAATTTTAAAAATAGAGCTATTAAATAGGTAAATTATTTACGAGAAAATGTATAAGTGAGAGAAAAATCAAGAGGAACATGGGATTTACTCAATTAGACTCCCCGTTAAGAAAAAATAGATTGGACTTCATCATTACTCCGTTGATCGGATCCTTTTCCATTTCCCATAGTTGCCAACACGAAAAATCTGAGTGATGCGGTCCACGGCATGATTTTCCGGTTTCTAACTTTCTATCCACCCATAAAATCAATGTTATCTGAAAAATTAATTTTATCAAGACAAAACGATCGATTTTAATTAGTGACCAAGACGAAACAAGGAACGAAGAGAGCTGATAGAGCTAACGTTCATAGCCAGCAACGGAGAGAGCCGAGAGAGACCATGACCGGGCAAGAGATTTGTATGTTTAGAAAGTGATAAATTTTATTAATGAAAAGTTTTTAGCACATAAATTTTGAAATAAAAAAAAAAGATTATATGATAGAGATGATAATAAAAAATAAAGAAAATAAAGTTAAAATAGATAAATTAGTTTTATGGATATTTATATAAAAATGATAGAAATGAGGATTGTTATATAGGAATAAATGACAAAATGATTAAAAATGGAACATTTATGGAAAGTAAAAAATTTTATATTGAAAAGTTTTAATTTAAAGTATGTTTGGAAAGTAATAAAAAATTTTAATTAGAGTAAAAGTTTTTAAATTAGAAAAAATTATGTGATATGATGGGGGTATTAATGAGAAGTAAAAATAATAAAGCTAAAATATATATATTAGTTGTGTTGGTAGTTGTATAGAAATGATTGAAAAATAAAGTAATTATATGGTAAGAAGTAAAAAAAATAATTAAAAAGAATATAATTGTGAAAAGTGAAAAATTTTAGATGAAAAATTTTTTTAAGAAAAGTTGTATTTACCGATGAACGCCCCCTTAGACTAATACTTTAAAAAAACATTTTAAACAAAAAGGTTTCTAGAGAAGATCCGCGCAGACTGCCACACCAGTGTTGGAAAACCATTTTTACTTGTTCAGTTATTTTCTCTACTTTTTAATATTATGTATTTCTCATTCTACTACTTTTCTAAGGGTGTATTTGGCAATTGAAAGAAAATGTCAAAGTTAAAACTTTTAAATCTAAAACTTTTCATTCTCCACAATTATTATATTTTTTAATTATTTTTTCACATTTTTCTATACAACTATCTTACTTTTCAATCATTTTCACACAACTATTCGCACAACTAACTTATCTATTTTAACTTTATCCTCTTTACAACTAATCATTACCTTTGTCATATTATATCATTTGACAACTTTTACTCTATAAGATTTTTCGTCAAAAATTTTATTCATTACCGAACACACCTTAAATAAACGTCTTCTACAACGCTCCTAACACAAATACAGAAAATGTTTTTGAACCTCGTCAAATTCAAATGGGTTAATTTCAAATACATCTACTACATTTGCCCTTAATTATAAATATATCTACAAAGTTTGAAAACTTTCATATATATCCACTAAGTATTTCGTTAATTTCAAATATACTCAATATAATAGTTAGAAACTTTTAATAATTTTAAGATTTCAAAATACATTTGATTAATGTAGCATCCATTGTCGTTTGTGTCATATCCAAATTGTTAAAACTCATTCTACCTAACCTAACTTTCGAGTTTGATGAATTTTCATTATAGTGTTTCATTTCCGTCAACTAAATGACTATTATTATTAAATAATAAGAGTATTTTAGACATTTTCTATGATAAATAACGGATATTTTTAATTGTGCATGATGAAATAGGTATTCATTCATACTCAGTAGTACATATGATAGTTTTGTAGGTATATTTTTAATTAAAATATATAGATATAATAAGTATATTTAAAATTAATCCAACCAAATTGATGGGATAGCCTTTTTGCTATGAAAATGACAGCAGCTTTCAATCTCAGTCAAAACGAGCCCACTGATTTTCCATGAAAACTAGCAAAAAAGACGTACAGCACGATTCAAAGGAATCTCGAGTAATTTTCGTCTTCATCGAAACAACTATCGAAAATTAAATGTAGCCCGCGCATCGTGCCGCAATCCAAGCACGAGCAGCAAACACAAGAAGGCTTTCGAGGCAAGCGAAAAAAGCCGCTGACGAAAGCAGCAATGGCTAGCCGCGTATTGGCTGCTCCTAAAACCGCTCCGTACTTCCGTGTAACCCTTTCCCAGTTCTCCGGCGACCGCCCGCCGGAATCGTCCCCCTTGAAGGAGAAGACTCCGGCGGAGGAGTTTGCCCCACTCGCTGCGGTTTTCCGTAGGCGGCTTCTCCTGGGCGTGGGGTCAGCTTCGTTGGTCGCTGTCGGCGCCAATTTCGGGGGAATCACGAGCTTCCTCCTTGGCTTCTCACCGGAAACCGGCCGCAAGTTGAAGCTGGACGTCCTTTATCCAGTCGCTGGCTACAGCCGCTGCTTAGAAACCAGCCAAGGATTTGGTAAGTTAGCCTGGCTTGCCGCACTTGGTGAGCTGCGCATCCCTGCGGCTAATGCAAGTTCTCTTGCCGTGGCCTTCGTTATAGTGAAAAAAAAAAAAAAAAAAACCTGCAGTTTCCAAGGAAAACATGTAATTTGAGTTGGAGGTTAAATGAATTGAAGTGAAATTGGAAAACGGAAATGAAATGATGCCCATCAGGCTGATGAAAGCAGGAAGAGTTATGTAACTGCTAAGTAAAGGGTTTATATCAGTGAAAATAGGAAGAGTTATAACTGCTAAATGAAAGGATTGTTTTGTGTATGAAATCAAGCAGCGTTTCTCCCACTTTTTACTTTGCCGGGAAGACACACGGAATAGATTCGTATCTTCATTGGGAGGAACATTGCACTCACCTTATTCATACTCCCAAAACATTCCCGCAAAACAAGTTTAGAGTGTTGAAATTAGGAAACAAATGAAATTTGTGCTTTTTAATGTATTACTGATGTAGGACTCGTTTTGCGATTCTTAGGTAGAGAGTGTGGTGCTGGTTGTTTGAATGTAAGTTGATGCTTTTAATCCAGCAGCCTAATATTCATTTCTAGCTTGGCTTAGACTACAAACTTGCTCTAGTGAGATGCGCATGCAGTGTCTGATTATTTGTAAATCATATTTTCTCTGTGGAAAATGGCTTATGATGATGATATTTTCTGTTGTGGAAGACACTGTTCTTTTTCACATTTCAGCCGTTGCACACACTTTGCTTGATGATAATTGGGAAAACTGCAAAACAAAGACTAGAAATGCATTATGCTTTTCCAATTTTTATTCATGACTACAAGTAAAGTTGTCTTAGTTGCCCTTTGCACCACTGCCATCTGTAATATAAACATATATGGATGATATGTGGCTGTCCTACTTGAGCTTTGCGCTGCAATCGTCTTCACTTCATTTCACATTTGGATCATTAAGGTTTGCAAGATACACATATTTCATGGCGCAAATGGTTAGATTGCCATGATTCTCTCTCCTGAGTTGGAGTGTCAAAGACTTCTGGTTGCATCAGTTTCGTACTGACATTAGTACTATACCAGAGTTCATCTACCCTGCAGATTGGGTTGGAGATCAGAGATTGCTGTACCGGGCGGCTGGAAAGGCAGAGGCAGAGAGGCCACTTGATCCCCCATCCCTCAAGGATGAAAGATCTGCTCGTCGTCCCAAACAAATTAATGACCCCATTGTGGCGTTTGGACCACCTGGATCAGATGGCGAGCTGAACGTCAGTGTCATTGTCTCTTCTGTCCCTCTTACTTTCTCGTAAGTTATGGTCATTTCCTCTGAACTCCAAGCCATAGAGGAAAAAAGAAATTAACACACATGCATTAAATTTGGTGATGCAGTATATCGTATGTGTGAGGCCTCAACTTGCTGGCAGAAGGGGCTAGCAAAAGTGTGAAATAATCCCAGGAATATTAAAATGGTGGATGATTGGTGAGGTTTGTGAATCTGAGCATATTGCAGTGTTTGAGAAGGATGCAAAAGCAAACTATGAAAATTACTGGTTAGGAAGCGTTTAGATGAGCTACACTGTTTCCTAAGCCTTACTCAAAAGCAACAGCAGTCACTGACAGGAAATCTGTCATGCCATTTAGCTATATCAAGGGTCAATTGTTCTCTTGTTATGTGCTTGGAATTCCAATCAAATGTGCAGCCAAAATTTGACGGTAGCTAAGAAAAGCTATTCCTACTTTGTCTGGACTTGACACCATTGATTAGAAGATGGTTACTTGTGAATTTCTGGCCATTCTCTTCTTGTTTCATCCTCATGAGATGAAGGAGATCAAGTGTTGAAAAATAGGACTAGTATGGTATTAAAAACCATAGTTGGTATCCCCAAGAATATGCAAATTGCTCTATATGGGGAAAAAAACATTTAGGCAAGCCTTCTTCTTTATCAATCAACTCCTAATTTTTGGTTCCTGCCGAATTTTATGCTGTCCTTGTTACAGGATTGAGGCTTTTGGCAGTCCAAAGGAGGTAGGAGAGGCTGTGATCAGGACAATAGCTGGGTCTGGACGAAGGCCAGATGTCAATGCAATTCTGATAGATTCAAGCCTTAGGGAAGATCCTTCAAGGAAAATCAACTACTACAGGTTAGAATTTAGAGTTGAAAGTCCATCATTCCGCCGTCACAATGTTGCGATTTGCACGGCACAGAACGGCCGTCTGTTTACACTAAATGCTCAGGCACCAGAATCTGTGTGGCCGCAAGTGAGGGATGTATTTTACAAGATTGCAGGTTCTTTCAGTCTCACTTCATAGGGAAATTCTTTTCCACTACTGATTTTTTAAAATTTTTATTTTGAACCTCAAGAAGGGCATTCTGGTGTAGATGTATTGTCCATTCTCATAGCTGATTTATATAAGCAAATGGTTACCAGGCCTTGTTAAGGAGTAAAGAGAAGAATAATCATCAGGATGTAGAGACTTTCTTCTTTTTGTTGTGATCATTTATATTTTAATAGGTTTATGATTCAAAAAACCTTTTGTTTTTCACGTTAATATTGAAGATTGAAGAAAATCCAATCCGAGTAAACATTATTTATTTGGCTAGAATATACTAGTCAAGGACTTGTATATTTATTAAGTAATTTTCTTGGTGAGATATTTACTTTAACATGAAGTGGCCCACCCAAACCTCCAATGAAAGTAATTTTTTTAGATTATGATTGTGTTTGAGAAATGATAAAACTTTTGATGAAAAGTTGTGTGTGTAAATATTTTTGAAATTAGAGAAAATGATATGACATGGTAGAGGTAATGACGAGGATTAAAAAAAATAAAGTTAAATTAAATAGATTAAATGTACGGGTAGTGGTGTAGAAATAATCAAAAAGTAAAGTACTCGAATATGAAAAAGTAAAGAAATAATTTAAAAATATGGTAGTTGTGAAAAGTAAAAAGTTTAGTTTGAAAGGTTTTTTGAGTAAATAAACACTCCTAATTTAACATCTGAAGGTAAGTGTAAAAAATGGTTGATGTTATATTAATACTGTAATAATCCAAAGGTTGTCGAGTGTTTTGAATCGCAATTTTTTTTATATAATCTATCCATCTTAATTTTAGCAAATATTTAATTATTATTTTATATGCCTTAGCTGTTTAGATTACGTAGATGATTTTTATATGCTACTCGATAATCATAATAAATAGTTAATTGAGTAATTCGATTAGTTTACATAATTCATGCTCGCAAACGAGCATTCTAAGTAATGAAAGAGAAATTTCGACCTGCTGTAAACTCTTCAATATTATCAAGTTTAATCACCCGGCCCTTGATGTATTGAATTTGTAAAAATTACTCTTTCTATAGGTTTTCTCCTTCGCAAGCATCACCCTTTTTTTTTCATTTTTTTCACAACCAATACCATACATTGTATTTAAAAAGGTAAATTTCTTTAATACCTCCAACATTTGTCCATTATTACTTTTATACTTATAATATTTATTTTACAAATTCTTCCAATGCCCACAACCTTTTACCATTATTACTTTTATACCCACAACATTTTAATAATTCTTCCGATGCCCACGACATTTTACCCATTATTACTTTTATACTCATAATATTTTTATAATTCTTCCGAGGAACCCATTATTACTTTTATACTCACAACATTTTGATAATTCTTCCAATGCCCAGACCTTTTACCCATTATTCCTTATATGCATATGCTATCAGACAGCTAAAACTACCGTCAAGGGCACGAGAAAATTACAATTTTGCCTCCAAAATCTTCACTAATATTCCTCCAATCCATCAATGAGCTGCTTTCCCACCATCCGCGATTGAGACCCACTCTCAACCTTCGAAAAGCTGAGAAATTCAACCGTTGCAAATGAAAATGAAAGAAGAAAAACACACAAATGAATCTCCCACCTGTGGTGGAATGGCATCCTCTGCCTTAGCCAAGACCCTACAAAATTCTCCTCATGCTCCACAAACGATCCACCGACATCATTCAAACCAACATCCACAACAACCTACTTGTCTGCTGCTAGCTCCTCATCCATCCTCCAAATTCCATCGCCAATGAGCAGAATTAAATCAACAGCAGTGGTTGGAAGTTAGCATAGAAGAAGAAGAAGCTGACATGGGAGCTTGTATTCGAACATCATTTTTGAAATTCCTGGTACAATCCGGCTGCCCCTTTCAAAATTTCTCCTATCATTTGCCATCCGCCATTTACCCTACACCTCGAAATCATCTCCTCTGGCAGAATCATGTGGTATTAATTAAATGCGCCCCCAAATACTTGGATCGCCCTTCCCCTCTTCCATCTGTCATCCCCACCACCCGCCTCACCTTCCGCCATCCTGCCCATCACCAAAAAGACTTCACTAACAAAGGATTGATTTGAGTGTAGATGGAAAGGCGATGCGGAAGGACGGATGAAATTGAAGGAATTAGTAGAAGATACAGAAGAGGCACGGGAGGAGCAAAAAGATGAATTAGAGCTTGGGAGGGTAATTTGGGCATTTTCAAAAACAATTTAACTGACGACTAATGACAACGTGGGCATATAAAGAATAATAAGCAAAATATTATGGGGTACGAAAGGAATAATGGGTAAATGTTGTGGATGTTAAAAAATTTAGTCTTATTTAAAAATTATTTATTTATATAATCAACTTTTATCATCTATATTATTAAAAATACAATTATAAAGAAATTCATGCATTTACACTTGCTATTGATTATATACAAATTTAATCAACATAAATTTTTATATCATGCAAATATCAAGGGAGGAGAATATGATGGGTGACTTCTGATTTCTTAATTTCGACTCCAATTACTTCCCAATCGAAGCGAGGCGCTAGGTTTCATAACTAGCAAAATACACCCACACTCTCCTGTCGAGCTTGGCATCCAATTCTACAACCTAGGAAAATCTCTATGAATATAGAATACAAAGAAAATCTTGATTATAATGACCAAAATAACAAAAGCAAAATAATCTTTTTTAAAGTATTCATTTTATGAGTTTTCATCTAGATCACAAACCTCCAAGAATCCTTTCAGAAATAGTTGCAATCAAAAGTTATAGTATGCTACCAACTGCAACAAGGGCAACGAATTTGTGAAAATCAACGTGAAACTAATAGACGAATCAGATGTATGAATGACAGAAAATCCAAACTTGTTATGTTGGAATTTTGTACACACATATATATTAATTATATGTATACGCTATCATAAATAGCAGCCTAAATTATAAAGTGATCTTATAAGGTTTTATGGACCTAAATCATCTAATAAAGTATGAATCTCATATGCGTAGAAACCCTGCAGCCTAATTTTTAATTTCTATTTTTATGATGGGCTAAATTAGAAATATGAAAGATAGGCTTCCTATATAAACCGTTGTGGTCCCCGATTTATGCACCTATGAGGGTTCTTTTCTACCATCCCATCGGTAGAGAAGAGGAGTCATCTTCTCCAAAACCTTAGGGCATTAACCTAGAAAACCCAATAACCACAGAATTCAAGAACGGGCTGCATCCATGGATTCAGGTACGCTTCCGCTTATGGTTTATATTTTCTTAGTAATTTTAACATGGAGAATCCTAGGTGATTATGGATTTAATCAATATGGTTTTCCCAGTATTATGAAAATAACAACTTAACAATCGCATTCAAATACAATTCAAACTAAATAATCTACGTTTCATTTCACAATTATGTAAATAATTTTAAAGAAGGGGGACAAGAAAAGAAAGATGTAACGCGTAAATTTAGGCCTTAAAAGGTTATCGAGAAATGATTCAATGCACCTAGGTGCATTAAAGCTAATTACACCCGAGTGCAATATACAATTTATTTTTATTTTTAAACATGTATATATTTTTTACATATTTTATTGTTTTTAGGGTTTTATTTTGAATTTCAAAAATTAAAAAAATAAGGCATTTTTTATGTGCCCGTATTTCTCATGCGCAAGAACACGAGGAATGCCTTATTTATTCATTTTTTAAAAATCAAAATAAAATATTTTAAAATATAAAAATATAAAATTTATAAATATGAAATATTCATGCTTGGCCCAAATATAAATTTCAAAAAAACTAAAAAATTTTAAAAAAGATTATGTATTAGGATGTACTTAAGCTAAATACATCCAGTTGTACCAGATAACAGACCAAGATTATCATACACACCAAAAAAAATTTTCATGGGCACTTTTCTGTTAGATAAAGCTGGTGGTTATTTGATAAGACATTATTCCTTTTTAGTTCTAATAAGACACATTGTTATTGAGTTACCTATATTCGATAATAATCTAAAAAGTTCATTTCCAACGAAAGAAACATGCATGCAACACCAAAGCAAGTTAATCATTGAAGAAAAAGCATAAAATGTTAAAAATGAGAAAATACAACTCATTCTAAGTAAAAGCTATCCAATGCAACTTAAAAGGCACTAAAGGTTCGAGCCAAGTCCAAATAGAGAAGAAACACATTCAAACAATGATGAATTGGTATAATCAAGTAAGATTCAAAACTAAAAGATACATCAAGTGCGTGTTTAGTAAAAGATAAAAGATGTAAGTTAAAATTTTTCAATCTTAAATTTTTTGCTAACTATATCAAATATAATAAAGAGGCTTTATATCAATATAATCACATATATGTGCATACACACATATATATGTATGCGGAAGTGCTTTTATGAAACTCTTCTTCTATATAATTCTTTTTTATTTTTAATATCTTAATAGTTGACGAAAATTTACTATATTTATTGTATTTAATATTATTTATAATATCTTAGATACTCTTTCATTTGTCCAGTATTATTTACATGGTCTCATATATAAATTTATAAAATTAACATAATAAAATAATTTACTGTTAAATATTAATTTTTTATGCAAATGTTAAATATTATTTTTAAAATTATATTTTCTACCTCCAAATTATCTAAAATATTATTTTTATATGAATAAATGATTTTATAAAGTATTATTTTATTTTAATACATATGGCTACACATATAAAGATTTTTCATAATTTACACGTGAATATGCATTTTTCAAAAAAAATGCGGCTCAATCATATAATTTTTTTTATTGGTAATATATATATATATATATATTACGACATCTTGATATTATAAATTAATTTCATTCTCTTTCCTTACAATAGAGAAACATTTTATAAATATCCACGTACTTAGGGAGACTAACTATATAAATACCCTCATTATTAAAGGGACACACACAAAGTCATACACAACCGCAATGGGTGAGCATATATTTGATTTGCATTAAATAACTTTTTGTATACTAATAAACCTAAAATATTTTACCCTTTTCAAGATAATTACCATGGATTATATAATAAATAGACTACCAAATACGTGCACTTAAAGTAGAAAATCGGGGTAACCAAGTCAAGATCGATTCAAACCTAACCGTATTTTAAAATTTTCTGATCCAACTTTTACCCGACGTTGAGGTCAACTTGACGCTTATCCTACTTTTGTAGGTCTCACGGCAAACATCAGATTGATTATTTGAGTTGAAAATGCGAGGTAAGTGAGATAGTTTTATATATCTATCAAATATAAGCTACATCTATGTTAAATTTATAAGTTGAGTGCTTGAATATATTACTAATCAGTGGAAGTAAAGAATCATTAACCGAAGAAAATATTATTAGGCATAGATAGTATAATAATTATTAAAACAAGTAACAAAATTTACCTTATTGAAAATTCTATATGCAATTTAATCAAGTAATTTGCATTAAAAATTTTTGGCTAGTTTTGAAATTTTTGACGTAAATACTTATTTAGTTTAAATTCTTATTCATCATAGTTTAAATTTATTTATCAAACTTACGTGCTAATTATTACAAGAATTTTAAAAATTAAATTAGGGTGTTGTTAATTGATTATAAATAATATGAACATTTTGAAAGAAAATGAGGATAAAATTAAAAATATAGGGTACATATTGATGATTAGATGAAATTCTTTTCACTCATTAAATTTAAGATTATTTATTTAATTAGGAATTCAAGTTTCATCCTAATCAATGTGTGTGAGCTTTATCTGATAAAAGTTTAAATCAATTTTATATACCCATTTTCCTATTGGAATCGTTGTCATCATGAAACGACTTATGAAAATGATGATTCCAATTTTAGAAAGGCTAGCTTAAAACAGGCGGATTTTAGACAAGCTTTAAAACTTATTTTTAAAATTTTTTATAAAACCATTTTCAAAGTATATTTAATTCATATGTCAAGTTTTGCTATTTTTGGAGACATGTAAGCATTTTTTAAAATTTCAAAGTTAAGGGCATTTTAGTCTTTAGAAGATAAAATGACTTAAATGCCCCCTAACATTGAAATTTTAAAAAAATCAATGCAGCTCCAAAAATGGTAAAAGTTGTTATATGATTTAAATACACGTAAGAAAATAATTTCGTAAAAAACTGAAAATTAAAAAAAAAAGGTTTTTAGGCTAAACATTTTCTGGATAGATGAATAATTTTTATAACAATCCAATCCATTTATGAATCAAGGATACTTCTATGTTACGTTGTCACTCCTTTCAGTTGTCATATTTTGATTAATAATAGAAAATCTACTTAATCTATCATATTTATTATCATTTACAATATCTTAAAAATCTTTTTACTTCTCTAGCATCATCGTGCACGGGCCCTATATACAAATATGGAAAATCAATACAATAAAATAATTCGATGTTAAATATCAATTTTTAAATTATATTTTCAATGTGTAAACCGTTTAGAATATCATTTTTATGTTGATAAATAATTATATAAAGTGTTATTATATTCTAATACATAAGTAAATAGATCTAAATATTTACCCGATTTACACCTGAATATACTTATTTTTGAAAAAATGTGACAGATGCACATATTTAATTTTGATAAAACCTAATCTCATAAATTAATAAATGATGTTAAATACAGTAAATTGACTAAATTATCCATCAAGCATTAACTATTTCTTTTTTTTTTTTTGATAAGGAAAACCCTATCACAGCTCCCCTGCTTAATGAGGGGAAGAAGGGATAAGGAGATCCGAGCAATTCATTGCCAAAAAATTGTCTGTACAAATTTTCTCCAAAAGAACACGAGGGGGGTTACCCCACCAAACCTGACTATCCAAAAAAGAAATACATACAAAATCTGCAAGAGTATGAGCGACAGCATTTCCCTGTCTTAAAACATGATGAACCGAGCAGTGTTGGTTAGATAAAAGGAGAGATCTGATCTCTTCAATGGGAGCCCCGGCAGGTGATAGGATGAGATCATCGGCCGACAGATAATTGAAAAGAAGAAGAGAATCAGTTTCAACTTGAACTCCCTGCAGGTTGAGCTGAAGAGCCCATTTGAGACCCAAAAGAAAAGCTGTGGCCTCCATACACAGTGGCTCCATGGTGCCATAACGCTTCCAACCCCTCGCCGCAAAAAAAAAACCATTAGAGTCCTGGATGATGGCAGCAAACCCCAAAGTATGGCTGTCTCCATGTTTTCGGGCATCCACATTCATTTTGAGAAAACCATCAGGAGGTTTGGACCATCTTACCACCAACGGCCTATCAATGGTCCCATCCTGGATCAGAAGTTTTGCCCGCCTGAAATGTTCGAGATAGTTCTCACACCACTCGATAACAGTTGAGAATATCGGTTGTTTCTTATCTTCCTTGAATTTGTTTCGCAAAAACCATACCCGCCAGCAGTATAAAACAAAAAAACCGAGCTCCTCCGGCTTGTGCTTTGAAACAAGGATACGAAAAATATCCTGGATCGAAGTCCAGGGGTTAACCATGTGTACAGCTTTCAAAAAGATATCTCTTGTATACTGACAACCCGTGAAGATGTGGGTAGCATCCTCCGTTTCGGTCCTGCAAAACAAACGACAACGATCCACATCTATGCCCCTGATTAGTAAATTTTTCAGTGTTGGGAGAGCATCTTTGAAAAGCCTCCATCCAAAAATTGTGATCTTACTCGGGAGCCTTGATTTCCATATTGCTTTATAAATGCCCGAGTTTATAGAGATATCCATAGCCCGAGACAAAACCCTGTATGCGGATTTCACCGAATATATCACATTCGGTTCATGCTTCCAAAAAAGTCGATCCTCAACATCGGTTAGAGGCAAAGGAACTGAGTTGATTTTGTTCCATCCCTCCTCCCCCACAGCAGTCACAATTCTGTCCCTATCCCAAGAGATTTCAGAAGTATTTATGAAATGAGCAACCCTCACGTCATCAGGGATGGACAAAGGAAGCGGACCCACTTTGGAAAGCCGGT
>JAXCLR010001695.1:0-14961 GCA_035584095.1 Annona squamosa | reverse complement strand
GGATACTCCCTGACTAGCGGGTTGAATTGACACGAGGGATAAGTATATTTTCTCCTCTAAAAATAAAAATAAATATATGTGTATTTTCTATAAAAATATATCAAAATACACATATATATTCAAGGGCATCCAAAAATCAGTATTTTGATTTCTAAAATTACATAGACGTCCCGCGGGCATTTGAAAACAAAGATTTTGATTTCTAAAATTATATAAATGCCCCGCGGGCCTCTAAAATGAATATTTTGTCCTGCGGGTCTTGAAAAAAAAATATATATTTGCCCCACCGGCCCCCAAAAAAATATATATATTTTTAGACTTTCAAAAATATATATATATTTTTCATATACTTTTGCCTGAGTAGATAATCCTCAAACAGTAGGTTAAGTTGATACGCAAGGCTAAGTACCTTTCTATTATATATATATCAAAAAAAAATGATGACCTCTTCGCTCAATCCGAGCCTTAATATCCGATAAGCCCAAGATGACTAAAAACTCTCCAAAAAGCCTAAAATGGCTCAAAACTCTCCAAAAAGTCCAAGATGGCCCAAAACCCTTCAAAAAGCCTAACATGGCTCAAAACTCTCCAAAAAGCCCAAGATGGCCCAAAACCCTCCAAAAAGCCTAAGATGGCCCAAAACCCTCCAAAAAGCCCAAGATAGCTCAAAATCCTCCAAAAAGCCTAAGATTGCTCAAAACTCTCCAAAAAGCCTAAGATGGCCCAAAACTCTTCAAAAAGCCCAAGATGGCTCAAAATCCTCCACAAAACCCTCCAAAAAGCCCAAGATGGCTCAAAACTCTCCAAAAAGCCCAAAATGGCTCAAAACTCTCCAAAAAGTCCAAGATAGCCCAAAACCCTTCAAAAAGCCTAAAATGACTCAAAACTCTTCAAAAAGCCCAAGATGGCCCAAAACCCTCCAAAAAGCCCAAGATGACTCAAAACCCTCCAAAAAGCCTAAAATGGCTCAAAACTCTATAAAAAGCCCAAGATGGCTCAAAACTTTTCAAAAAGCCCAAGATGGCCCAAAACCCTCCAAAAAGCTCAAGATGGCTCAAAATCCTCCAAAAAACCCAAGATGACTCAAAACTCTCCAAAAAGCCCAAGATGACCCAAAACTCTCCAAAAAGCCCAAGATGACCCAAAAATCCCCCAACAAGCCCAGTTGGGCTCAAACCTTTTTTAATTGGTCAAAGATGACCCAAACATACTTTTTAAATTCGATTGAATCCATTTCTTAGTAAAATCACCCAATTATTCAATCCAGAGGCTGAATGCGGGAGATGCTGATTTCTTGTACAAGTACAGAAGCTGAAAGCAGGACACGCTGGTCTGCCGTGTAAATTCAGAAGCTAAGAGCGCACTTAGTTTGCTGTGTAGGGTCACTAGTGTAGTTGACGAGCCCCTCACTAGTTCCCAAACCGAGTCATCGCTGGTCGACGGGCTAAGCGTAAACTCACATTTAAGACATGGTGCGTGGCGTCATGTACCTCACATTTAAGTCATGACGCGTGGCATCATGTACCTCATATTTAAGTCATGGCGCGCGGCGTCATGTACTTCATATTCAATATATGGCGCGTGGCATCATATACCTCACATTCGAGTCACGGCGCGAGGCGAAGTGTACTCATTTATCTTTATATTTTTGTTAGACACGATCTTTCGTGCACTTGTAAAGACGTAGAAGGATCTTTTACGCACTTCATTATTATTAAGCATTTTTTTTATTGACCATTGTATTCAGCTCTTTTAATCAAGAGTTTTCTCGTTAGAGATGTAAAATCAAAATGCGGAACATAATGCAAAATATTTCTGTGATGTATTTTTCGGACTCTGTTAAAGAATTGGATGCTTTAAAATTTCGCTGGGAAATTAATTAAGCATTTATTCTCAAAACCGCAGGAAAATAATTTCACATTCTACCAAAAATCAAACAGAATGAATTTTTCTCACGAGGTCGGAACAATGGGGTGAAAAGCAAGGACTCATACATGTGGAATGCATTTAGAAAACAAAGTCAGTCATAGCTAAAGGTGGAAATGGCGTGTGGGAGATGGTAACAACATCAAATTCTTCAAAGACAGTTGGCTAGACTCAAAAATACATAAATTTGGACCCCTCCCAAAGCAAATATCTGAAGATGCATTGGTTAGTTTTTTAAACAACAAAATTACTCTTGGGATGAAGACCTGATTTTGGCCATGGTAGGGGAAAGTATTTGGGGAAGGATAAATCTGATTCCTATTCCTCCCAAGGGCACAAAGGACAGCTAGTTTTGTTCCCTTG
The DNA here is from genome assembly GCA_035584095.1 of Annona squamosa. NCBI lineage: Eukaryota > Viridiplantae > Streptophyta > Magnoliopsida > Magnoliales > Annonaceae > Annona > Annona squamosa. Next base: position 12,672 of record JAXCLR010001695.1, on the reverse strand, counting down.
AAACAGATGACAGGTTCACGGTAAAGTCCGACTACAAAATGATTATTGCTAACCCTCTTTGTTTTGTTGGAACAAAGATAAAGGTGCAGAGGAGCCAGTTTCTAGCAAAGAAAACTCGAAAAGAAGCTGTGGAAGTCTAAACTGCCAAGTAGAATCAAAGTGTTTAGCTAGACGCTAATAATGGATGCTCTCTCAACGAGAACAAATCTCAAAAGACGGGGCTTGGAGATTGATGCAATTTGTTTACTGTGCAGGAAGAAATTTGAGGATGTGCACCATCTATTTGGTTGCTGTGACTTGATCATTTTTGCCATGAAAGAGATGATCAAGGATGGGAACATCTGGGTTCCTAATAGAGCTGTTATTTGTATTCTACTCTATCTCCGATCTTCTGAACTGGAAAACAAGTTTGAATTCTACATTCACTTATTGGAATGTTTGATTTTTAAGGAACAAATGTAGAGAACTTGGGTCATAACTTGAACTTTGGGACATCATCGATTAGTGTTGGGCCTATTGGGAGTCAATTGAGAAGGCAAGACTGCTAACTAACAGTAGTTTATTGGATAAACCAATGGTTCCAAGATAGAGAAGGCCACCTGATGGTAAATACAAAATTAATGTTGATGGAAGGCGATCATCAACAGGCAAGTGTATGGGATTTCGCGTTGTGCTAAGGAACTCAGATGGAAGGTTCTTTATTGCACTAGGATGAAAAGTTGAGGGGCTACTGGATGCAATCAATATGAAAGCTAGAGTAGTCCTAGGAGGAATCAATTGGTTGTTGAGATGGGGATACATCTTGTGTTGAAGACTGACTTTCTCATTTTGAGGAACTTTTTGGAACAAGATGGAGCATTCTTAAGAAGAATCAATTGGGCTGCTGACTTGGGGATACAACATCTTGTGTTGGAGACTGACTGATGTAGGATAGATAGAGAAGAAAATAGAAGAAAGAGGAAGGAACCTCTAGAGATGAAAAGTGAAGAAAGAAAGTAGAAAGAACAGATGAATAAGGAGAGAAGAGCAGGAACAAGTAGAAGAAGAATTAGAAAACACTTTTATAAATCTTAAAACTGATGCCCCTTTAGAGCTTACTAGAGTTGTATTTATAGGTGAACATATCACCTAATTTTAACAAATAAAATCCTTCTAGAAAAAGAAATATATATTTTAAGTAAACTTCTTAAGAAAGTAAACTTAAAATAGATACTTGCTTATTTTAAATGGGTTCTAAAATATCTTAAGAAAATATTTTTAGAAAAGAAAGTTATATATTTTAAATAAACTTCTTAAGGAAGTAAACTTAAATTAGATATATGCTTATTTTAAACAGATTTTAAAATATCTTAGGAATCTTTTAAAATCTTTCAAAAATAACAAAATAAAATCTTTCTGAAATATCCTAGAATTATTTCCCTTTTACAAAATTCTTGCGCCAAGAATAGAAAGATTTGAAAATTTTCTTGCTATTTTCATCTATTCTCCCCGTCTTCGAAAAACTCGCTACTGGAGAGTTCTGACTTTGATACTGCTTAAAAATATTTGGATCCAAGTGGCATAGGTCATCTTTAGTAACCCATGTAGCATCAGAATCAAGCTTAGTTTTCCACTTGACAAGAAATCTTTGCATAATGCCAGATCCAATAATGACAAGTTCATCTTGTAGGATATTCTCTATCTGATCTGAAAAAGTAGACGATACTCGTGGAAGTATAGGCACATGTGGTGATGCTGAACTATTATTTATTGAAATTCCTGCAAACAAACTTGGAAGATCAAAAGTACCTCGGTAAGAAAACAAATCCTCTATAATGAAAGTAGAATTAATTCCTATATCTGAAAGCAAATCAAGTTCATATGCATTATATCCCAATTTTCTTAAAACACGAAAGGGGCCATTGGCTCGTGCATGCAATTTCTGAAATGAATTTTTAGGATATTTTTCTGGACATATACGAGCCATGACATAATCCCCAACATCAAATTCATGTTTTCTTCTATGAACATTTGCAGCAAGCTTGTAATTTTCATTACTTAGAGTAATATTTCTTCTAATATCAACATGAATATGTTGAATGTGGGGAGCAAAAGATTCAGCAGTAGCAGATGAACGGGTATCAATAGGTAATTGAATTAAATCAATGGGAGCTCGAGGAATATAACCATAGACAATTTCAAAAGGAGGTTTCCCAGTAGAACGATTGACTGAATTGTTGTATGCAAATTCGGCAATAGCCAATACAGAATCCCAATTTCCAATATATTCTACCACCAAAGTCCTAAGCAGATTTTCCAAATTCCAATTGACTACCTTAGTTTGGCCGTCAGTTTGTGGATGAAAAGCAGATGAAAATTTTAATTTGGTACCCAAGTTTCCACAATGTCTTCCAAAAATAGCTTACAAATTTAACATCCTGATCAGAAATGATGGAAGTTGGTAAACGTGAAGCTTAACAATTTCTCTGAAGAATAATTTTACAATATATGAAGCATCAACAAATTTAGTACATGGGATAAAATGAGTCATTTTCGAAAATCTATCTATTATCACAAGAATTGAATCAAATCCTCGAGATGTTTTAGGCAATCCAAGAATAAAGTCCATACTTATGTCTTGCAAAGGAATATGTGGTACGAGCAAAAGAGTGTATAATCCAATGTTTCTCTTTTGAGCTTTAGTAAATTGACATGTGCGACACTATGAAACAATTCTTGACACATCTCTTTTCAATGTAGGCCAATAAAATCTATCCTCAACTAATGAAATTATTTTATCCCTACCAAAATGATCAGCAATACCCCTAACATGTAATTCCCAAATTAGAAAGTCTTGAAGTGATGTATTGGAAATACATAGCTTTATTTTTTAAATAAATATTCATCATGAATCACATAATCATTATGATTTCCATTTTGTGTTTCATGAAAAATAATTCCAAAATCAGTGCATGATGGATATTCACTTTTCAACCTATGCAGATTTAGTACATGAGATAAAATGAGCCATTTTCGAAAATTTATCTACTACCACAAGAATTGAATCAAATCCTCAAGAGGTTTTAGGCAATCCAAAAATAAAGTTCATACTTATGCCTTGCCAAGGAATATGTAGTACAGGCAGAGGAGTGTATAATCCAGTGCTTCTCTTTTGAGTTTTAGCAAGTTGACATGTGCGATACTGTGAAACAATTCTTGACACGTCTCTTTTCAATGTAGGCCAATAAAATCTATCCACAACTAATGAAATGGTTTTATCCTTATCAAAATGACCAGCAATACCCCTAACATGTAATTCTCAAATTAAAAAGTCTCGAAGTGATGTATTGGGAATACATAGCTTTATTGCTTTAAATAAATATCCACCATGAATCAAATAATCATTATGATTTCCATTTTGTGTTTTATGAAAAATAATTCCAAAATCAGTGCACGATGGATATTCACTTTTCAACATATCAAATCCGACAACTTTAACATCCATAGTATGAAGAATGAGTGAGACACGACTGAGAGCATCGGCAGGTTTGTTTTCAATTTTTGCCTAATGTTTGAGAACAAATGTGTACTATTGCAAAAACTCAATCCACTTTGCATGTTTAGCACTTAATCGTTTTTGTGATTGCAAATACCTCAAAGCCATATGATTTGAATACAATACAAATTCATAAGGTAGCAAATAATGCCTCCAAAATTTAAGTACTTGCACGACGGTATAAAATTCTCGATCATATGTTGAAAATTATTTTTTAGGACCTTCCTAGCTTAAAACACTCCCAATCCCAACTCCTGATGCATCACAAGCAATTTTAAAAACTTTAGTAAAATTAGGAAGTCGCAATACAGGTGACTCAGTCATTTTCTTTTTAATGTCCTTAAATGCTCTAGATGTAGAAGTTGACCATTAAAATTCTTTGTTTTCAAGCAATCAATGATAGGAGTCATGATTGTGCTAAACCCTTTAATGAAGTGCCTATAAAATGCAGCTAAACCATGAAAACTTCACACCTTAAAAATTAATGTGAGTTCTAGTCATTCCCTAATGGCTTTTATCTTTGAGGGATTCATAGAAATTTCATTAATTGATACCACAAATCCTAAGAAAATCACTTGATTTGTCAAAAAATAACATTTCTTGAGGTTTACAAAGAACTTTTCAAATCGAAGCGTCTGAAGAACAATTTTTAAATGTTGCAAATGTTCTTCTTTAGAACGGCTATAAATAAAAATATCATCAAATAGACTACCACAAACTTTCTAATGAAATGTTGAAATACTTGGTTCATGATTCTCATAAATGTACTTGGGATATTTGATAGTCGAAAAGGCATAACCAACCATTCAAACAATTCATCTTGAGTTTTAAAGACAGTTTTTCATTCATCTCCCGTTCTAATTCGAATTTGATGGTATTCATTTTAAAGATCTATCTTAGAGAATCATTGTGCGCCAGTCAAAAGATCTAACATATCATCAAGTCTTGGTATAGAAAATCTATACTTTATGGTAATTTTGTTAATCGTACGACTGTCAACACAATTCTCCAAGATTCATCTTTTTTTAGGGGTTAATAGAGCTGGTATAGCACATGAGCTAAGACTTTCACGAATAAACCCCTTATCAAGCAGTTCAGTTACCTGCCTTTTTATTTAAGCACGCTCATTAGGATTCATACGAAAATGAGGCAAATTTGGTAATTGAGATCCTAGTATAAGATCAGTAGCATGTTGAATATCTCTCATAGGTGGAAGCTCATTTGGTAATTCATCAAGAATTACATCTTTGTATTCTTTCATTAATGCTTGTATTCCAGATAATGCTACATTAGTCTCATGAAGAATAGTATTTGTTTCATCTTTAGTTACTATAGCTAAAATGAGTCTTGAATCATGTCCTTTTTTTTTCAAATTGCTTTCTTGTAAGAATATGCAAAGATTATTTTTTAGATGAATTAACTGGAGACTCTTTATGGCGTCTATCACTTTCTTTAGGTTTACAAGGCTTCAAAAGGATAAATTTACCATTACGCTTAATAATATAGGTGTTGGGTTGCCCATAATGGATTACTTTTAAGTCATATAACCATGGTCGACCAAGAAGAATATGAGCCACATCCATGGGTAGCACATTACACTAAATATGATCAGAATAATCACTCATCGATATAAGAACTAAACATCTTTCATTAACAGGAAGTGTAGTTTTGTCTACCCATGCTACACGATATGGATGAGGATATGGTTCAGTTTTCAAGTTCAATCTGGCTATAGCTGATTTGGCAATCACATTCATGGAACTACCTCCATTTATAACAATCTTATATACTGTATTCCCATATTTAAAAAATTGGTGAAATATATCTGTACATCTCTAATCATTATTTGAAAAAGTAATCAAAATGCAATGTACAACATTTAATTGCAAGTCCTTATTGTAGCTATAGTCTCCATCAAGTTCACAATCCGATGGTTCCTCCAAAATTTTAGCAATTTGATCAATGGTCACATCTTCATAATCATCTATATGATTAATTGTGAATGTATGCTGAGGACATTGTGATGCAATATGACCTTTACCCCCACAACGAAAACATGGACCATTAACCTGCTTACTAGTAGCACCAAATTGAGAAACTAGATTACTCTTTTCTCTGCTTATGTATTATTCAGACAATGGTTTAGTTGTTCCTTAAAAAGACGTTAGATGAGAATTTAATTTGGATACTTTTATCTTTCTAGTTTATGGAATTAAACGTTTGTTAGTTAAAGATTTTTGAAATTTTTCCAATTTTAGAGCTTTATAATATGTGTCTTCCACAAAAACAACTAAATGTAATTTCAACAAAGTATTGATTTCTGGTTTTAGGCCATTGATAAACTTTGTTCGTGTAACCCAAGGATCTTCTTGTATTCTACATTTCAATTTTAAATCTTTAAACTTATTAAGATAGTCAATTACACAATGTTCTTTGTCTCAAGTTAACCAATTATTCCAATAGTTGAGTCTGATTATATTCAAAAAAGTATTTATCTTTCAATTTAGCTTTCATTTCAGCCTATGTTATGATAGGTACTCCTATGTGTTGACTTTCATCTAGAATCCCTTGACAATAGCATTTAACAGACTCAACAAGTTTTATTTTAATAAATCTCAATCGTTGAGCATCATCCATATCATACAAACAAAAAAAACTTTCGTGTCCGCCAACCAATCTAAGAAAGCATTAGAGTCTAGATGACCGTCATAACTAGGAGCATCTACTTGACTTGTTTTGCCACCTAAGAATTATTAGTTACACGCTGTTGTTATTGTGAAAAGGTATATTATAATTTCATTGATAGTTCTTGTCATGCACAGACCCAGAAAAGCTACCATTGGGCCTGACGCACAGAGCACACAGACCCAAAAACGTCCATTGGGCCTGCAGGCTATGGGTCACATAGTGTGATATTGTCCGCTCTGGCCTAGCAGCTTAGCCGCACGGCTTTAAAACGCATCACACCATATTGAACTTGAGACCCACTTATAAACTACCGGGAACTTTCTCCCCTTTTCGATGTGGGATTCGGTTCTGGGCTATTACAAGCCCACCAGCTTCCTCCTGGTTCGTCCCCGAACCATAACCCAACTCCGGGCTTCTGGCTGCAGCCCTGACTTTCACTGGTTCAACTCTCCGAACCACATCTACTAGAGGGGGAGCCGCTCTGATACCACTTGTCACGCACAGGCCCAGAAAAGATACCATTGGGCTTGCGGGCTATGGGCCTCACGATGTGATATTGTCCGCTCTGGCCTGGCAGCTTAGCCGCACGGTTTTTAAAACGCGTCACACCATATTGAACTTGAGACCCACTTGCCTTTGAAGAAAATAAATTTCCTCCTTCTGCTACTTTACCTCCCAAACTTTCTTACGATCATCCCCATTTATCAAGTCCCTACCCCAATTTATAGAAGTCCCGTAACTTCTAAGGGATAGGAAGATAGGAATAAGATAAATTTTATTTTAAAATTAGATTTTATCTTAATAAATCTTATCTATGATAATTCTTATCTTATCATATCTTATCCCATGGAGATAATTTATTTCAAAATTAAATTCTATCTTAACTATCCTATCTAGGAGAGTTCTTATCGCATCCTATCTTGTCCCGTGGGGCCCACATGTCTGGAGAGGCAAAAATGCAACAAATTAATTGTTATTATTTTCAATATTTTACACATATGCAAACACATTTCTCCCCATCCAGTAGTGATACTTAGCAAGTTATCATACTACTTTTTGGAAGAGAATCCTTAACAGCACGCTAGCCGGACGACTGTTTATTTATCCTGCTCCCATCTCAGGGAGGGCGCCGTTGGCACTCCTATCATCCCTTAGCGACTTGGCTTTATGTAGAGTGGGCCCCGATCATCCTAACCGTGCTCTACAACCTGTCTGATCTTTGTACTAGTGCACCTACATTATTATGATAGACCGCAGTTCATTTAGTTTGAAAAACCATAGACCATAGCTCATGTCCTTTTAAACTAGGATCACAAACCTCTGTTTGCATCCGTAACTCAAAAACACCACAGACCGAAATCTGTGTCTTTTTTAAAATAAATTATTTTGAAAAAAACACATCATAAACTGCAGTCTGTGTCAACTTGTAAGCAAACACACCCACTTTTACAAGTTGTCATTTGAAATTTAGTTTTAAGATGACATTCCTTAAATTCTATTAGAAACATTTTAAGTAAAATATTTTGATAAATATTTGAAATGTTTGAAAAATAATACATCTTAAAATCCTTATAAAAGAATTTTAAAATTTTTGAATTTTCAAAATTAAACTATATATTTTCTAACATTTTTTTGGTTTCCATTTCGGGGCCTTTTGCTCACAAAAGTAATGCAATTGTGCTAACCCCTTCTCAACTACCTTAAAATCAATTTCTTGTCCACATATCAATTTTGTCCTTTTTACATAAAAAGCTTGCATAATCTTTTGCATACCATTTAGCAACCTAAACTTGAACCCTTTTATGAATTCAACATAAGAGGTTGGTCATCTTCAAATCCCTTTCAACACATCCGTATAAACATTTTTCAAGATGTTTTTAACATAGATTTCTTTATCTAAAGGAAATAAAATTTTTTTGAAAATCATTTCAAAACATATGAACTATATCCAAATCATCATTTATTATTTAATTATCATAACTTAGCAAAACAAATCTTGTTCATAAATCAAATCCCCTTTTCTTTTTCTTTCACAAACATAATCATTTATCATAAAGCATCATAAAAGAAATTCAAAACTTATTTATGTTTATTGCTTTGTGAAAAATGTCAAAATTTCCTTTTTCTTATAAAATACTTTTGAAACAACATCATAAAGAACTTGATTGCATAAAAGCAAATTCTTAAAACCATCAGCATCAAACATGAAATCCTTTGAAAACATTATTATGGAGAACTTGCTTACTCATAAGCAAATTTCTCAATCCATTAACATAAAGCATTGCCAATCCATGACAATACTTGTGATAAATTCTTTATCTTAAAAATGTTGTTTGCTTCCCATAAAGCAAACATTGAGGCTTTTCCTTAAAGCCTTTTTTTTTTCAAAACTTACGACTTTTTATTAAAGTCGTCATTTTCAAAACTTGTGGCTTTTCATTAAAGCCATTATTTTCAAAACCTGTGCTTGCTTATTCGTTTAAACATAATCATAAACATTTTGATCATATCAATCATATAGAAAGAAAACATCATTTTAGAAAATTCTCTTGCTTACCTGAGATTGTCATAATCCTTTCTTCCATACTCATCTTTGCCTTTGCCTAAGTAAATGAAAATAACATTTCATTATTTGCATCATCTTCAAATACTTATATTCCTTAGGTTTTTCAACCTACATAAGTTCATCTAACTTAACCTACTTGTCTTTCAAGTCAGGTATTCATATTTATCTCTTCATATACGTCCATTTCTCAACACATAAATTATGTATTTCTTAAAATTTTTCAACACAACAACTTGTCTTTAATTCCAGCATGATTAAACTTCTTAATTAACACATAATTAGGGTTTAGTTTTGAATTTATAATCCATTTATCATAAGGTTCTCAAAACAACAACTTTAGAACCTGTTTTCGTCGTTTCAATGCTCCCTTTAGCAACATGGTTTAAATAGATTTTTAATCCAAAATTTCTAGCCTTAAATCATAATTTTATTAAAACAAATTTAGTTTATTAATTCATGTTTAAAATTCACATATTAGTTGCTTCCAAAACAGCAACTTTCATATATATCTTGGGTACCCTTTGTGCCCCTCTTTGGACATCTTTTTGCATATCTTCAAAAAGTCATATTTAGGATAATCTTGTTTACCTCTAATAGGTTAAACCCTCATAATAAATTATTTATATCCCATTATAAGTTTAATTCCATCACAAAAACCTAGAATTTAACATTTATCTTGATTTATTCCTTAAGCTGTCCATATTGCTGAATTCAAACACACTAAATTCTCAAAATCTTGAATTAATATCAAATCAAGTGGTTTTGATATAAACTTTCTACCATAAATTAATAACTACATTAATTAACCAAAATAAATATTTTCAGCATAAAATATTTAGTATTTCTATTTAGTTTTATATTTTTACTTTGCTGGACAGTCGCACCCCTTTTCAAATAGCCTTAATCACGTAAATTATTGGGTATATTTATACCCATAAAAACCTAATTTTTATTTTTTTCATGTGATCCTAAATATGTCTTATATATCTTGTAAAAGTTTTAGCCAAAAATTGCTTTTATAAAAATTATTAAAAATCCTTTGGTACAGCTGATCTTGCCACCAATGCAACCCAATTCAAGTTGATTTTCTCAGATTTTTAATTTGTAACATATTTATATTTTTATGATGAAAATTGGGTATTTACTGAATCATCCCATAATAAGTCTTTTCATAAATTTTTATGATTAAACTCATTCATTAACTATTTCTTCTATATTTTAGATTTCTACGTCATTTCTTTTAAGTTTTGCTCCCATATTTGCATATCTTTTCGATACATATACAAAACCCTCAATTAATACTTAATTAAAACATGTTGTTAATATTTATTTAGAGATTTATTATGATTCAAAACCATAATTCCAATATCAAGAAGAAAACTCGAAAATTGGAAGGCTTAACTTAATGGGTACTTACCCGATTACGTCGATTCTTTGCCTCGAGCTCCCAAGCTGCTACCAAGCCTTTCCTTCCTCTTTTTCCTCTTCTTTTTTCATCTTTTCTCCTCTTCCTTACTGGGTTTGACGTGCCCTAGCTGCTGCCCTTGGAGAAAATCTCTATTTTTCTCTCTTCTCTCTCTCCTTCTCCCCCTTGTTGGAACGTGCAGCAGCCCTTGTTCTTTATTTTTTTTCTTTTTATAAACCACTTTTCTTGGTGCCCAAGTAACCCCATAGGCATTTTAGTAAATTCCATTTTCACTTTTTACAATTGTCCTTCTTTACTTAGCTCTTAAGTAACTTGTTACTTGCTCTCCACGAAAGAAAATTTCATGATAATTAGCTTAATCAATTCCATTCATCTCATAGATTTTATAATTTTATTCAATTGTTTCAAATTTCATCTCAAACCGATGTTTCTAACTCAAATTATGACCACTTGAATTTATCTTTTGAATTTGGGATAAAAATAATTAATTATCACACTAATCCTATCCTGATTCCCTTAATCCAATCCATCCATAAGATTAGGCCCACCGTCATAAGCTTATCTTTCAAATTTCATCAAAATTTGCCTTGTAAGCGTCAAGTTATGAATTTTCTATCATTTTTCATTTTAATTCCATAATTACACTTTAATCTTCATAAATTAAATCAGGGTAATTAATAGGATTATTCATGACACCTTGTCACCCTTGAATCCTCATTAAGCCTCTCGGGTCATACCAACTCACTTCAGGCTCCGGCGATTACATTTCCAATTACCATTCTTAATTAATCCCTAATTGCAAAATATCATTAAATAATAAAATCATCCATAAATCATTCAAAATTCATTTAAATCACATATAAATCAAATATATATGTTCAATGCATCCCATTGCGTCCTACATAGGTTGGGGTTTCACAAAACTTTCGATAATATCTAGCCAATTTCAAAAAACTTCTAATTTTAGTAATATTCATTGGCCTTGGCCAGTTAACTATTACTTCAATTTTCTGTGGGTCCACCTTTATTCTTTTGACCTAAACCACATGCCCTAAGAAAGATATCTGATTTAACCAAAGGTCACGCTTCTTTAATTTGGCATAAAGTTTCTTTTCCCTCAATCTGTCCAATACTAACCATGAATGTTTATGATGTTTACCTTTCTTTTGAGCATATATCAAAATATCGTCAATAAATATGACCACTAATTGGTCTATGTATTCTTGAAATTTTTATACATCAAATTCATAAATACAGCGGGTGCATTAGTTAATCCAAAAGGCATTACAAAGAATTTATAGTGCTCATATATAATTCTAAATGCAGTTTTCTTGACATTAGCAGGACTAACTTTCAGTTGGTGATATCCTGATTGTAAATCTATCTTAGAGAATAGTGTTGCCTCTCTTAACTGATCAAACAGATTATTTATTCGAGGCAGGAGATATCTATTTTTGATGGTAACTTTGTTTAATTTCTGATAATCAATAGATAACAATAAACTACCATCTTTCTTTCAAACAAATAATACTGGCGCACCACCCTAGGGTGATACACTAGTCGTATAAAACCTTTGTTTAGTATTTAAGTTTTCAATTCTAGCATCTCTGTTAGTGCCATTTTGTAAAGTGCTTTAGATATCAGAGCAGTTCTTGGTAATATTTCTATAATAAAATCAATTTTTCTATCTAGGGATAATCTTGGTAATTGTGAGGGACAAACATCTAGGAACTCTTTTACACAGTGTTGTCAGAACCAAACCGGTGATTGAACTGGTAAAGGAACTAGTCTGGTTCGAACCGTTTTAACCGGTTAAGTGAACCAGTTCGAACCGTTGACGTCAGCATGACATATTTATGATGTCATAAATACTAAATTATTTTTAAATTTTAAGTAAATATATTAATAAGTTAATCCTAATTTAACATCATAATATGATTATGAGCCCTTTATAAGGTCTTTTATTCCTTAATTACAGAATTTGAAACCCAGATAATAAAATTTAATTAAATCTACCTTATCCAACAACGTCTAACAACATCTAACAGCATCTAACAACATCTAACGATATCTAACGACATCTAACGACATCTAACAGCATCTAGCTTTTAATATTAATAAGTTAATCTTAATTTAGCACATGTAATATGATCTTCAGCTCTTTATAAGGTCATTTATACCTGAATTATAGAATTTAAAACCTAGATAATATGATTTAATGAAATCTACCTTAATCTAATAGCGTCTAACGACATTTAAGAGACACTCAAATTTTATGAAATAAATAAAATATTAAAAATAAATTTTCAGATTGCACATAAATCGTCCTAGGTACTAAAAAATTAACCTAAAATCTAATTTTCTTATTTATTACTCATCAGTATAAAGATACATGTGATTATAATAATTCATATCTTATGGAAGATAATGTCAATTTAAAAATAGAATATTATTAAT
>JAXCLR010001676.1:0-14963 GCA_035584095.1 Annona squamosa | reverse complement strand
TTGGCGCAGAGAAGAACTCGTAGTATTGGCTTTGAAGATTCAGAAGTTGAGCTCTTGCAGTTTGAAGCAAAGTTCTTTTTTTGATTGGCTTGATCTCTTTGATGCTCTTGAAGATGGGAGTTAAGCACACTTAGTGATTTTCAGTTGCTTCCCTCGTCCACAATGAATGCCTTTTATAATTGTGAAGGGAATCCGAACGTTTGAAGGTAGGTGGCGAGCATTTAATACGCTAACATTCGAATAATTTCCGACCGTTGCCCCAAGTCACAGATGGAGTCGACTTCGGGTGCGACTTTGCCCAAGTCGCAGATGTGGTCGACTTCGGGTGCGACTTCACTACTTCACATTGTCTTCAAGTTCTATATTGGGTTGACTTGGGCATCAACTTGACCCAAGTCGCAGGTGGAGTCAACTTCGATGTGCGACTTCACCTCGGTAGATAGCTTGATGAACTTGAAAAACTTCAGGATGCTTTTTGTTTTGCTTAGTCTTCTCCATGCCTTTAGTTCTTTAGCATTTTTCATTTCTTTTTGAATCATTGTGTCTTCTCTTTAGCTTGCTTTCATTAGCTCCATGTTTTGCAAGCCTTGAATCCATGAGTCTTGAATCATGTAATCTTGAATAAGTTCTTCCTTGAGTTTATTCATCTTGCTTGGACTTGAATTAGTCTTCATACATTTTAGTTTGAGCATCTAGGTTGGCTTGATCTTCATCTTCATACAAGTTTGTCGTGGAATCAGTTAATCCCAGCTTATCTTCTATAATCTCCTCTGCTCGATCGAAAATGATGCCAGAGTCGACTTCATCTACGACTTCACCCAAGTGGCATACTGGAGTCGACTTGGGGTGCGACTTCGTCACTTCGGGGTCTTGACTTGAACTCTAGAAGGTTTCATCATTTTGAAGTCGATGTTAGAGTCAACTTGGTCTGCGACTTCGCCCCAAGTCGCATGCAAAGTTGACTTCGTTTGCGACTTCGGCAGCGCTGCTCCCATTTTCAACTCTAGAAGGTATTGACGCTTTGAAGTCGATGTTGGAGTCGACTTGGGGATCGACATAGCATTAAGTCGATGCCTGAGTCGACTTGTAAATCGATTTATCCTTACATGCTCTATTTTTTTCAAATGTATATCCCTTAAATACTTCCACAAACATGTTAGTAGCCAAGACTTACTCAAATTGATTTGTTAATTATCAAAACATAGATTTATTTTATTTTCCATATATTTCCAACAATAATGTCCTTCTCTAAAAAGGAGTTATGAGGAAAATATTTTAGACGTAAAACGCCCACTAATGAAAGATGATTTTATATAAATTTTTTGAACATTAGAAATGTTCATATAAGATTAAAAGAAATAAATTAAAGATGATAAAATATATATGTTTTTCCTTAATAAGCCTACATGTGGCTTGTAAATGATTTTAAGAATGATGTTTTATGAAAATGTTCAAGGATATGGAACTATCCTTATGAACAAGGATTTTATTATAATATTTTAGGACATATATATGTCCTCAAGTAAAAAAAAAGGTATTCAAGATGTTTAAGAAAAAGGTTTTAAATAAAGTCTTGCCCTAAAAGGTATAATGCTTGCTTACTGAGTTGTTACTCATGTTTTGTTTTCCTAAACCTTAGGCAGGTACCGAGAAATTCAAGAGGTTGCAAACCTAAGTAGTGAAAGAAGGTATGTGATGGTAGTCATGATGTATGGATAGCATGGTTTAAAGTGCTAAGGTATGTTTATGCATATATAAATTTAATTAGAATTTTAAGTTCTATGTGCATCAATGAATGAATGTATGAATGTAAGGAGTGGAAATGTTATGATTTAGTCAAAAAGACTTTCACTGCAGAAAAGTATGAAGAGATACTATGAATGAAATGATGAAATTTATTACAAAAATATTGTTGTTTGTCTGATGATTGTTATGTAAAGCAAGGAATCATAATAGATGAAAAAAATTGGATGAAATCCAATTAAGAACCTGCTGCATGATCAGGGCAACAATTCGGATTCACATTTATCAATCAATAAGGTCTTGAGGTAAGGAAGTGACATCTCGATTTGGGGTGCTACAAAAGCAAACATTATACCCTCTCGATGGTATATCATGAAAATATGTTCCTTATACTTGTCATGGCTATATCGTAAACGATGCAATGCATCATTTTTAAACATGACATCATAGGATGGAAGCTAGCTTGGCAATCATCCATCTCCAACGTATCTCCCAATCCAAGGAGGCACCCCCGGCCCCAAGGCCTATCTTAGCGACTTAGCAGCACCAAAGGGGCACAATTGGTCTACTCACACCTTTGAGGTAGACCTCATGCTTTATGCAAATGAACCTTTCATAAACATCATTTTTGACATGTTAGCATGATATTTCATTGATAAATTCATGTTTCATCACTTGGCATAAGAAATTGAGAAAGCATTGTAAAAATCATTTGACATATTGGAAGTATCATTTCAATACACATTAAGACCATCCATAAGCACCTTAGAAAGAATTTAAATCAATCATTTGCTAAACCATTTAAATAGTTAGAACATTATTAACAAACATTTTATCATATTTTGATAAAACAAGAAACATTTAGAAAATCGCTTGCTTACCTGTTATGGATTCACTTTCCAAGTCTACTTTCTCTTTGCCTTTGCCTATACATAAGAATGAAATTGCATTCGTAAAACTTTCATTTGCTTGTATATACTTAGTTTTCTAACCCATAATTCATTTCATACACAACCAACTTGAATTCCAAGTCGGATACACATTTATAGTACATACTTGTGCATAATATCATTCAATCTTTATCATTTTCTAAACCCATATGTAGGGTATTCATTTATACACATAATATCTATTTATTTATCATCATATGGAGGTTCATATGTCCCATTTATTATTTTTCATCCATTTTTCACATTTCATACGTCGGTGCTCATTTTAAGCACATATTAGATGTCCTAGGCTACATACATTAATCTTAAATTTTGATATTATCATTAATCATCAAAACAGCAACATAATCATTCATTTTACCATTATTTCATACATTTTTTCATTTTAGCAAATCATATAAGTCATTTATCACTTGTCCATACATATCCTTCCATATACACTCATGTTATGACATATAACTTATGTGTTTCTTAAAATTTTTTAAAAAAACAACTCGTATCTTAATTCAGCATGATTAAACCCTTTAATTAACATCTAAGTTAGCATTTATTTATGAAATTTTAATCCATTTATCATAAGGTTCCAAAACAACAACTTTGGGAACGCCTCTTTTGATACTTAAATCAAAACAAATTTTCAATCCATAAAATCCAGCAATTAATCATGATTTTATTAAAAAAAATTTAGGGTAATATCGTATATTTAAAATTCATAAATTGGTTGCTCCCAAAATAGCAACTTCCACATATGTTTTGGTACCTTTTGCACCCCTTTTTGGACATACCTTTGTTGGAATCAATAACAAATTAAGCACAATCTCTATTTTGATAATTAACAACTCAATTTGAGTAAGTTTTGGGTACTAATATGTTTTGTGAAAACTGTTTAAAGGATAGAAAATTAAAATTCAGAATTTGACAGATCAAGTTGCAAAACCAAGTTGACTCAGCTATCGACTTGAGTCAAATCGATACCCAAGTCGACCTCAGGATCGTCTTGGAAAGAAGCAGAACTTTCCAGTGCTGAATTTTGATTCAAGACACGTGAACTCATAAGGCCAAGTCAACTCCATCTGCGACTTGGGTGAAGTCGCAGACCCAAGTCAACTCCACCATTGACTTCAGATGCTCAAAACTTCTAGTGTTGAAATTCGAATCCAAGATTAGTGAAGTCGCACTTGAAATTCGACTCCATGTGCGACTTGAGTGAAGTCGCATCCTCAGGTTGACTCCACATGCGACTTGAAGTGAAGTCGATCCCCAAGTCGACCCAGATATCTGACTTGAGTCAGACTGAAGATGAATATAGTCCAGAAAAGAAATTCTATATGATAAAATCATTCAAGACTATATTCTACTCAAGGAAAAATCATTTGTCTATTTCTATGAATTGCAAAATCAAGAATATCAAAGCATCATAAATCCAAGGCATGAAGACAAAGTTTCCAAGAGTAATTGAACGTAACAAAGCTTCAAGATAGGGTATTCAGTGGAAGCACAAATACAAGATAAATGACAAGCAAGCAACTGTCAAAAGAAATTCAAGTTCATCAAGTGAATACAGAAAGTTCCAAACATTCGAATTTACTCCACCATTATCAATATGAATTCAAGTGAACGTGCTAGAGGTTGGAGAAAGCATTAACTGAGATTCAACTACCATCCTTTCCAAGCATTAAGTGATCAACACAAGATTCACGTGAAGAACTACACCCCAACTTGTTGTGTACTTTAAAACTGATCGAATCATCTCTTCTACAAGTTCTTCCACAAGCTAAAACCTACCTACACAATCTATAAAGTGTAAATTTCTTTATTTGATTCATTATTTGTATTTGATATTTGGTTTGATATTGGTGTTTTGAACCAAGTGATAGCAAAGTAACATTGTGACTTGAGTTGGACTCGTCACCTACTTGCGCTGTAATTTGTACACACCCTCTAGAGCTGGAATCTAGAAGAGAGCTATTGCTCTAGTTGTATTTGATAATACATAGTGGAACCTAAGTAACAAAGGGTGTGAGCATAGAAGAGTGGAGTAGGGGAGGTTGCCTGAACTACTATAAAACCCTTGCCTACTATTGTAGTTTGCATTACTGACTTTATTGCTTTATTACTCTTCATATTATTCATTTGTTTCATTTAGGTGTTTAAATTGAAAAGGAAAATTTTCTATTTAAGTAAAAATTTCAAAGTAACCAATTCACCCATCCCCTTTTGGGTAATAGCCATAAACTCGGGACCAACAAGTAGTATCAGAGTAGGTCTTTGAGTTTAAACTAAAGAGATCTTTTGAAATGGCATCCTAATCAAATTGCATCCCTACATTTGCCGAGGGCCAATCTTGTTGGTCCCGAGTTGATGGCAATTACCCAAGAGTGGAGGGATGAATTGGGTATTTAAAATTTTAAACTTTAATTAGAGATTTTACCCCGGTTTAGTTTAATCCCCTTTAATATAATAAATAGAAAGCAATAAGATAATGAAAGCGAATATGAAAAATAGTAGACTAGATTTATAGTGGTTCGGGCAACCTTCCCTACTTCACTCTTCTAAGCTCACACTCCCTTGTGACTTGGGTTCCACTATGTATTCCACGAATACTACTAGAGTCTCGACCATCTTCTAGATTCTAGCTCTAGGGGGCATGTACAACCAGAGTCTCTGCTCTTTTCTAGATTCTAGTTCTAGGGGGCATATACAATAAGCAACACAAGTAGGTGACAAGTTCTACTCCAATCACAACCCTACTTTGCTATAACTTGGTTTGAAGCACCAAACTCAAACAAAGCACTAAAAACTGAATATTGAAATGAAATGAAAGAAATCTACACTTTACAAATTTGTGTAACACGTTTCAGCTCGAGGAAGAATTTGTAGAAGCAATGAATCATTTTATGTTGAAACAAACTATAACTTTGAAGCTTGTTCTTCCTTTGAAAGTGTGTAGATTACTCAATTGTAGAAAAAAGTAGATTGAAACTCTTAGTAGCACTTCTTTCATCTTTTTTATCTCTTACTTGTGTATTTTCACGTTTGCTTGAGTGTCTATATATAGAAGAGGGAGAATTTTGAACGTTATAGAGTTGGTTGGCGCGTAATAAATGTTCTAACATTCAAAAATTTGAACATTATTTATCCAAGTTACAGGTGGAGTCGACTTCGTGTGTGACTTCACCCAAGTCACATGCTGGAGTCAACTTCGAGTGCGACTTTGGATGATTCAGTTTCCAAGTCGATGCTGGAGTCGACTTGCTCTGAGACTTGACCCAAGTCGATGCGGGAGTCGACTTCGTTCGCGACTTGACTTTTCTTTCTTGCCAAGTGAACTTACGCTTCTTTGAAACTTCTTTGCTTGCTTAACTTTTTCATTATAATTGTTCTACTTTTGATTTTCAATATTTTTCATTTAATATATTCATTATAGAAATCTTGAAAACTTGAATCTTTGTATGCAGGAACAAATCCAAATATATTATGATTTAAAAGGATGGATTCATGCGTCTTGCTTGCTTTGGACTTGAATTAATCTTCATATGCTCCAAGTTGAACATTTAAGTCGACTTGGTCCTTGACTAGAATCTTGAAATTTCTACCCTGTTTGATTGAAGTCGATGCTGGAGTCGACTTTTCCTGTGAGTTCACCCAAGTTTGGAGTTGACTTCATGTGCGACTTCGGCAGCTTTACTACCCAATTTGAACTTTGGAAGGAATGTGTCACTTGAAGTCGATACTAGAGTCAACTTGGTCTGCGACTTTACCCAAGTCGCACATGGAGTCGACTTCGGCACAATTTGGTCCCAATTTCAACGTTGGACAAAATTTAGCACTTAAAGTCGCTTCTGGAGTCAACTTGGAGATCGACTTCACTTAAGTCGATGCCGGAGTTGACTTGGAGATTGACTTGACCTGCTATACTTCATATTTTTCACTTTTTAACTAAAATAATACAAAAAATGCATTAGTAGATAAAACTGACTCAAATTGTATTGTTAATCATCAAAACACATGCTTTAGATATTTTACATTTTAATTTCAACAATTATTTCCAACAATCTCCTCCTTTTTGATGATTGACAAAAACAATTTGAGTTTATACCTTTCAACATGTCGTTTTATTATTTTGATATTTTCAGGATAATTATAAGTCATTTTCCTATTGAACTTGATAATCATAAGTGAATTTGTCATTTATACTTGCATATGTTGTTTCAAATAATTATAATCATTCAACCATTTCAAAAAATAACATTAGTGATTAGAACAAAACATAATAAATCAGAGCATAATTCAATTGATAAGTATAAACTTTGCAAGAAGTAAGCAGAGCACTCATAAATTTTTTCATGAGCAACTTTTTTAAAAATTTCATACAAGTTTCAATTGAAACCTATATATAAGCAACCTAATCCAAAATCCTAAAAATCTAACTGCAAAACTCAACTATTCTCCCCCTTTTTGGCAATTAAGCAAACAGGGGTCGATTCGAAGAGCTTTGGTGAACTGGAACACAGAGATAGGGTATGGAGTCGGGCGAACGGGTCGAATGAGAGCCGAGGAGTAAAATGAGGATACTAGGGCAGGTGTGGGATCTCGTTGAACTGATCCAGTGTCAAATGGATCAAGCTCAAGGATAGGCTGATGACGATGGCTTTTGGATGTTTAGTGATATCGGATAGTTCGGAGTTCCCTATCCATGTGATCTTGTCGAGAATGCATATCCATGATAGCGTGTAGGACCTTGGCGATCTGACTAGTCATCCGGTCCTCTAGCTGCTCCAGGTGCTCTCGAATGGCCTGAACTGAACTATCCCGAGATGATGGCCGTGGTGCAAGCTCTAGAATCTCATATCCTCTAGAGGAGCACGACCCATGTGACAGTGATGATGCAGGCTCCTCGGGTGCATCTTGTGGTGGAGTGGGTTGAGCTTCTAGTGATGGCGGGGGTTGCTCCCCCTCAACCCGTGGATCCTCGGCTTCCTTCGGAGTCGGTGCACCCTCTTCTACTTCAGTCAGCCCTGAGTTGATTTACATTGATCTCCATTCTTTGGATTAATACTTTGTTGATCGCATTCGTACGCTTTAACACCTTGAATGGCTCTCCATCAATATCAACTCCAAAATGTTCTAGGATCTTCATGATCCAAGTCCCATAAGGCAAAACCCCTCGTGGGTTATCTTTCTTAGAACTTAAGGCTTCTGTGAACAATCGAGGGAGGCTAACTTTGACTCGGTTCACAAGCTTCCATAGTATTCCTCCCTCCTGTGGGTTGAGCAGATTTCTACCGCCACCTTTGGGGTAGATGCAGTGTGCAAACAATAATCTGAAGGCCATAAACCTGGGGGATAAGTTCATATAATGTAAGAATTTAGTCCCTGAATGATATTTATTGCTCCTGGTAAGCTAATTGTAGATATCTAGGAGGGTAATATTTTCAGGCAATGGCTCATCCTCATGAGGTACCTCTAAGATTTTCCCCACATTCATGATTGCCTCCTCTAACCTTGGGGTTACTTTGATTTCAAAAAATATATCAACTCCTTTGACAAAGGTACCGAAGTACTTGTCATCCCATAGATAGTAGAAGATACGAGTCAAATCGGGATATACCTTTTCATCTACCTTTAGTAGGCTAGTCCACTCTTGGAAATCCAGCAGCTGCTCAATGTCGGACTCATAATCCCTCAAAAATTTAAAGTCGATGATTTTTGGGATGAATACCTTTTGTTCATAGAAACTCTTATAGAACTAGGTCTTGAAATATGTTGTCAGCATTTTCAGGACTTGGACTTTGGCAGCTAGGGTTCCCTTCCTTCTGGGCTCAGATTGTGTACTTTGTGATGTTTGAAGTTCTTCTTCCCAGGTAGCTGCAGTTGACAAAGTTGCTGCTTGAAATTGAACCCATCGACCTGTGGAAGTCGATGGCTCGTCTTGGGCATGCTTTGCAGGAGTCCGTTGCCTCTTGGGGACCTCTTCTTCGACTTGAGAGCTAGATTGTCAAGGAATGGGTTTTAGCGACGGCTTAGAGACAGCAAGTTTGGGTAGTTGTGATTTAGGTGCCATTGATTTTTTATGAAAATAGGATTTTTGAGAAAGAATGTGCCAAGTAGAACTTGAGAGGCTGCAAACTAGGGGGCTTGAAAGTAAGAAAATGAAAATAAGGATTTCAAAGGAGTAAGAGAGGTAAGAGAGGAAAGACATCAGGCTAGAGAGAGAAGGGGAGGAAGATTTGAGAAGAAATGTAGATGGAGATATGAGTTGGAGGAAAAAGGAAATGACAAAGAGAAGAAAAGAAGAGTTGTCACGAGAGAG
The DNA here is from genome assembly GCA_035584095.1 of Annona squamosa. Taxonomy (NCBI): domain Eukaryota; kingdom Viridiplantae; phylum Streptophyta; class Magnoliopsida; order Magnoliales; family Annonaceae; genus Annona; species Annona squamosa. The sequence goes on along the minus strand of JAXCLR010001676.1, from coordinate 5,957 downwards.
AGTATGGCCTTTGAGAGAGAAGTGAAATCGGAAAGAAAATCGAAGAGTACTAAAATCGCCGAAGAACATGGGAAGGAGAAGGAAATGAAGAAGAAAAGAGAAAAGAGGGAGGAAATAAAGGGAAATGGCAGAATTTCGATGGTCGCGCGCGCAAAGTCGACTTTTCCATGCCCAAGTCGACTTCAGTGGAGTCGAATTGGCTTATCGACTTGGACTTTTCTAAGTCCAATTTTTCCATCTAATAACTCCTAGTTCAACTCAATCATCCTCATATCATTTCTAATTTTGTAAAATGATTCTTTTGCTAATGGTTTAGTAAAAATATCAGTAATTTGATCCTCAGTTTTCACATATTCCAAACAAATATCATGATTTTCAACATGTTCACGGATAAAATAATGTCTTACATCTATATGTTTGGTTCTAGAGTGTATTATTTGATTAGTTAAACATATTGCACTCATATTATCATATTTAATTGGAATATTATAATAATCAATGTTGTAGTCTTTTAATTGTTATTTCATCCAAAGTAGTTTGGCACAATAGCTCCCGGCGACTATATATTCGGCTTCCGTCGTAGATAAAGCAACACTGGTTTATTTTCTTGAATACCAAGAAACCAAGAAAGCAACACTAGTACCCTTTCTATCTACTTTGTAACCGCAAAATCTGCATCCGACCAGCCGATTAAATCAAAAGTTGACCATTTTGGATACCAAAGTCCAAGATTAGTGGTATTTATCAAATATTTAAAAATTCTTTTTACAGCCAATAAATGTGAATCTTTAGGACATGCTTGGAACCTAGAACACATACAAATACTTAAAAGAATATCTGGTCTAGAAGCAGTTAAATATAACAATGATCCTATCATACTTCTATAAAGATTTTAATTGATACAGTTACCATTTTCATCCGTGTCGAACTTGATTGTTGAACTCATTGGAGTATTTTCTCCTTTGCAAGCTTGCATTCCAAATTTCTTTAACATTTCTTTGATGTACTTGGACTGATTTATGAATATTCCTTCAGCTTGTCGCTTGATTTGCCGTCCAAGGAAGAAATTTAATTCTCCTATCATGCTCATTTCAAATTCGCTTTGCATAGTCTTAGAAAATTTTTAGCATGGAGTTTCATCAGTAACACTAAATATTATATCATCTACATAAATTTGCATAATTAAAATATTTTTACTTTTATACTTGATGAATAAAGTAGTATCAACTTTTCATCTTTGAAAATCATGATCAATCAAAATTTTTTTTAACCTTACATATCAAGCTCGTGTGGCTTGTTTTAGTCTGTATAGTGCTTTGGTTAGCTTATAAACATATTTTGATTGATCCTTTTTCTCAAATCTAGGAGGTTGTTCAACATATACTTCTTCATTCAAGTATCCATTTAAAAATGCGATTTTCACATCCATTTGAAATAATTTGAAATTCATGTGAGAACCAAATGCTAGTAAAATGCGTATGACTTTTAATCTAGCCACGGGTGCATATGATTCTTTGAAATCAATCCCTTCTTCCTAGGAATATCCTTTGGCTACTAGTCTAACTTTGTTTCTTATTACAAGTCTGCTTTCGTCCAATTTGTTCCTAAGTACCGATTTGGTACCAATAATGGTGTAATCATTTGGTCTAGGAACTAAATTTCATACATTATTTCTTTCAAATTGATTTAGCTCTTCTTGCATTGCAATAACCCAATTTTCATCATTAAGAGCTTATTCAGTAGTGGTTGGTTCAATTTTTGACACAAATGCATATTGTCCATAAATATTTTGTTTTGATCTCCTCGTTTTTACTCCATCATAAATATTTCCAATGACTTGCTCAATTGGATGGAAATTTTTGAATTTCAAATCAATTGGAGGTTTGTAGAAGTCATTACCTTTACTTACCTCTTCCTTCATGGGATTTTCTGGCTTGAGCTAGGTTTCCTTTTGTTGTTCTTATTATTTTTCTTTTGTATCATCTGAATCACTTAGTTCATCCTCCTTTCTCGGAGTTTGGTTAAATTCATAAAAAATAACATGTATTGATTCTTCTACTATTTGATTTCTTTTGTTGAAAATCATATATGATTTTCTATTTGATGAATAACCAAGAAAAATAGTTTCATCACGTTTGGCATCTAATTGTCCCAAATTTATTTTTCCATTATTTAACACATAACAAGTACATCCAAAAGTATGAAAATATGATAAGTTTGGTTTTCTGCCTTTCCAGAATTCATATGGGGTCTTTTTCAAAATTGCTCTAATGGTAACTCGGTTTAATACATGACAAGCTATACTTACAGCTTCGCCCCAAAATTTTTTGGACAATTTGCTCTCATTTAGCATAGTTCTAGCCATTTCTTGTATTATCAAGTTTTTCCTTTCAACAACTTCATTTTATTGAGGAGTTCTTGGTGCAGAAAATGTACGGTGAATTTTTTTTCATTGCAAAATTCTATGAATCGATTATTTTCAAATTCACCACCATGATCACTTCTAATGGAAATAATTGAACTTTGTCTTTCATTTTGCACCAAATTTGAAAATGTGACAAACATAGAAAATGCTTCATCTTTGCTAGCTAAAAGTATAACCCAAGTGAAACTTGAGAAATCATCAACAATTACATATACATATTTTTTCCCACCAAGAGTTAAAATGTCCGATGGTCCATAAAGATCTATGTGTAACAATTCAAGTGGTCTAGTTGTTGAAATTTTTTTTTGGTAGAAAATGGCATTTTGGGTTGTTTAGATAGTAGACAAGCTTTGCAAATCTTATGCTTGTCATATTTGAGCTTTGTCAACCCTTGTACTAGATTCTTTTTCCACAATGTTTTAATATTTGACATACTTATATGTCCAAGCCTTGTATGCCATATCCATGAATCATTTTCTATAGCTAGTAGACATTTTTCCTCTAGTTCATCAAGGCAAACTAAATATATATTTCCATGTCTTTTGCCACTAAATACTATGTGTTCATCATCAAAAACATTGCATATAGAAGATTCAAATACAATTTTGTATCCTTTATCACATAGTTGACTAATACTCATTAGGTTGTATTTGAGTCCTTCTACAAATAGTACATCCTCATTTGAAATACCATAAATATTTCTTTTACCTTTTATTTTACCTTTTTCATTATTTCCAAAGGCTACTATTCTTTCATTGCATTGATTGATCTTATGGAATAATCCTTTTTCTCCTGTCATATGTCTTGAGTAGCCACTATCCATAAACCATATGTTATTGGCTTTATCTCTAAGACAAACTTGCAAAAATTAAGTCAAGCGGAGCTTATCCTTTTTAGTACCCACTTTATGGGTTCATTTGGGTTAGTTAACCATTGGAGTCTATGTTGATCTACCTTCGAAGCTGTAAATCCAATGCTTTTCGGCATCCAAACTAACTTTGCACCAAGATTTTGTAATTTTCTCAATTTTCATTGATAAACCTTGTGTCCCATTTTGTTACAAAAATTACATGCTCCTAGAAGTCTAGGAGTGGGAATCCATTTGGTGATTGGTTCTCTAGTTGGTCTTTTGGTCCAAACCATATGATTTTTCTTCGGTTTGGTATAAATGGGTTTTATTGGAGCATTAAATTTCTTTTGCTCAAAAGTAGTATACCCAAGTCCATTCTTATTAGTTTAGGTTGTCATTTTCAAAAATATTTTTACATTTTGTCCTGGATTAGAAAACTTGACAAGAGATTCATTTGATGATTTATTTTTCTTTTTGAGTTTCTCCAACTCACTTTCCAAGGTATTCTTTTCACTTTTCAATTTATCTATCTTTTCAGCAAGTTTACCATTCATAATTATTACTGCATCACATTATTTTTTCTTTATTGTAAACTTGTTTCCTAAATTCTTTATCGCCTCATATAATGAATATAGGCTTGTTGAAGTTCTTTCAATTCAGCACATTTGAGACATTCGTTTGTAGAAAAGAAATTTGAAAAAAAATTTTGCTTAGAGGTTACATCTTGACTACTTGTGCAGTTTGTTGAAGTAGCTTGATCCTCCAAGATTTCTATTGCTGCAAAACATATGTCGGAATTTGCCATACAACAAATTCTTGCGCAATCTGCTTTTCATTCTTCACTTGAAGAGCTACACATTGTAGATTTCTCTTCATTTACGTATATGCCTCTTCCTTTGTTTCTTTAAAATTTTCTGTTGTCGCCTCGATCTTTTCTTTGTTCCTTTACTTTATTATTTTCTTCGGGCGTTAGGTATTGGGCTTGTATATGTCCAAAACCACCACATCGGTAATATTTTGTTGAATCCTTCTTTTTCTCTTTAAGATTTTTTTTATTAAAGTTTCTGAAATTTCTACCTTTCTTATAAATTTTTTGAACCGTTTTGTAAGTAAAGCAATTTCATCGTCGTTTTGTGACGATGAGGTGGTGTCATCCGAATCTTGTGCAGCTTTCAAGGCGATTACTCTTTTGCCTTTGTGGTGATCCTCGTTTCTTTTATTGATTAGCTCATGTGACATTAGTGAGCTAATACGATCTTCCAATTTCAACGTATTTAAGTCCTTGGCTTCTTCTATTGCCGTGATTTTTGAAGTCCACGATTCGGGTAGTGCCCTTAGAATCTTCATGACCTGTTTAGATTCAGAAATTGTCTTTCCTAACCCTTTCAAGGTGTTAGTAATCTTGGAAAATCTAGCAAATATTTCAAAAATATTTTTTGTTTCTAACATTTTAAAGTTTTCCAATTCTCTAATCAAAATATTTTTCCTCGTTCCTTGAACTTGATAAGTTCCTTCATAGATAAATGTTAGTGTATCTCATATCTCTTTGGCAATTAAACAAGAGGATACTCTATCATATTCAGAAGCAGTAAGAGCACAAAATAATGAATTCATAGCCTTGGCATTGCTCTTTACAATTTTCACTTCCTCATCGATCCATTTGGAAGCTCTTTCATCTGTAGGCAAGGCCACATTGTCTTGGATTGAAATCCAAGAGTCCATATCGGTAGCAATGATGAATTGTTTCATACGTAAATTTCAATATCCAAAATTATTTCAATCAAACAATGGTAGCCTAGTAAAGAATTGGCCTTCGGAAAATGCGGGAACAGAAGTGGATTGAGATGCCATATCAAAAGATCTCTTTAGTAAAACTCAAAGACCTGCTTTGATACCACTTGTTGGTCTTGAGTTGATGGCAATTACCCGAGAGGGGAGGGGTGAATTGGGTAATTAGGAATTTTAAGATTTTAATTACAGATTCTATCCCGGTTTAGTTTAATCCCCTTTAATGAATTAAATAGAAAGCAATAAGATAATGAAAGCGGAAATGAAAAACTGTAGACAATATTTATAGTGGTTTGGACAACCTTCTCTACTCCACTCTTCCAAGCTCACACTTCTTTGTAACTTGGGTTCCACTATATATTCCGCGAGTACAACTAGAGTTACCACTCTCTTCTAGATTCTAGCTCTAGGAGGCATATACAAACAGAGCCTCCGCTCTCTTCTAGATTCTAGCTCTAGGGGGTATATATAAACAGAGCTTCTGCTCTTTTCTAGATTCTAGGTCTAGGAGGCATATTCAACAAATAGCACAAGTAGGTAATGAGTTCCACTCCAATCACACTGCTACTTTGCTATAGCTTGGTTTGAAACACCAAAAATAAACCAAGCACCCAAAATAAAATAATTGGATAAAAATAAATGAAATTTACACTTTACTGATTTTTGTAGCAAAGTTCAGCTCGATGAAGGGTTTGTTGATGCAGTGAATTGTTCCATGTTGAAGCAAACCGCAACTTTGAACTTGCTCTTCCTTTGAAATTGTATAGATCACTCAACTTGTAGAGAAAAGTAGATTGAAACTCTTAGTAGCACTTCTTTCTGTTGGTCCCGAGTTGATGGCTAAACCCAAGAGGGGAGGGGTGAATTGGGTTCTTTAAAAAATCTTTGGTAAAT
>JAXCLR010001572.1:0-14976 GCA_035584095.1 Annona squamosa | reverse complement strand
CAATATAAGAATCAATAAAAAGAATTTGTACATAAATAACCCTTATGTGTAATTGTATATTAACCTATTTTAATAAATTTATACTATATTTCAAATGTTTTATTTTTTTAATTATGTGTTTTTTAATAATTATTAAAATATTGAAGCATATAATATTTAAATTTAGTATAGATTTATACTTATGTTTGATAGGTATATCAATTTTTAAAATTATCTTATTTGACTCGTATTTTTTACCTAACCCAATATCACGAAACAGGTCCAATACCAACCTGAAGTTCGTCCCGAAACCTGTTAAAAAAAATGAGGGTCAAACCGACCTTGTCCTGACCCGGTATAAAAAGAGGGTCAAACTTAATGGTCAGTGGTTAGGATGCCACATCAGTGGACACATCATCAATTGAATAGTCAACTCATCATTTTTTCCTAATTATTACAATAGCACATCCAATTATGAGGTACATAAGCCTAGGGTTGAAAGCCTAATAACAACTAACTTCTAGGCTGTAGATGTTGTAATGCCATAAGAAAAAAAATAAAAATAAACTTAATGATTTTTTTTTAAAAAAATGCAAACCTCCAAGTTTAGAAATCAAATATGTTAAGCACTAGAGCTTTGCGTGCCAAGCAGCTATAAAACAAAATCAAATACGAATGGTACAGAGCATAGTGCTACCTCCATCGGAGGTAGTGACAATGTAATTGGTACTTCTTCTTTTTTTCATGGCTGGGTGTGTTTGGTACTTAATTCCTATGATTTCCGACTTTTCTCTCTTACACATTATCCTGTAAAGGAATTAACTATCTAATGACCTTATTTTTGAAATTTATCTTTATACTCTAATCATTTTTTCTTATAACTATTATTTTTATTCAAACTTTAACCATGTCATTTCATATCATTTATATAATTTTCAAAATTTTCTCTTCCTCTCTTTAAGTATCATTCCAAAATCTCATTAAAATTCACATTGAAATTAATATGTCAATTGAATGTAATTCTCCAGTCATGCTTCCTATTAAGAACATTATTATATTATTGTATTATATATTTAAAATGTTTTATATAGTTAATAGAATTTTAATGTTAAAATTAGCTAAAATAATATATTCATAATATTATATTAAAATTTTAATATATTAATCCTTAAAAATGATTTTTAAAAGTTTTGAATTAATCATTATGTCATATATATGTAATCACATTTTATAACTTTTGGATATGATTTTTATGAGAAAGCAATACTTTTTGCGAAGAAAACAGCTTAAATAAACTAAACAGTGTTGATCTTTTTAAAAATAAAATATAGGGTAAAAAACTATAAGTTTGCTCATATATGATTTTAACTTCCTGGTTTCAATATTTGAGGATATAAAATTTTAACTTTTTATATTGTGCAAAAATAATCATGAAAGCATGTATTCTCTATCTCAAATATATCTGCATCAAACCCATTTCATATATATCGAAAATATTATATATTTTTTGTTTAATTAAATGTCATTCTTGAAATTCAATTAAGCTCATAAGGTTATTTTTACGCAACATTAAAAGTTAGGGAGTTATATTTACAAATACCAAAACCATGAGGTTAAAAGGAAAACTTGCATGGTTATTTCTGCAAATAATCCAAATATATAAATCTAAAAATTATAAATTTTAGTAAATGAATTAGGTAATATTTTCATGAAAAAGACAGAGATATAAAAATACACCTTTTAGCCTAGTCTAACGAGTACATTTTCAATTTTTTAGCATTTTTCTTATAAAAATATGGTCCCCAATGTATTTAACCATTTACTCAAATTCATAAATTTAAAGAACATAAAAATAAATATAAATAATATTCTATAAACATAAATTTAAAGAACATAAAAAGTCATCTTAAATCTCTTATAAACATAAATTCAAAGAATATAAAAAATATTATAAATAATCTACTACAGACATAAATTTAAAGGACATAAATAATTGCCTATAAATACAAATTCAAAATCATCACATCAAGCTTTTTTTTTATTTAAATTCTCACTTTATACAAGTTTTCTGTGATGCTCCGTTGAATTTCTATCCAAATGGGTGGTTTTAATAAAAAAAAATTTCATAATTGACAGATAAACAAGGACGGTGTAGTTCCACGGTGGAGTTCATTTTTTTTAAAAAAAATTATCATCTTTTAAAATCACTTGTATAAATGCATTAACATGAAATAGATAAATAAAAAATACGAAATGTTATTTAAAATCAATATAAATAATACCCTAAAACATAAATTTAAGCTACATAAAAATCACTATAAATATAGCATGTTGATTTCGCTGACGTACAATTTTGTCAACCTTTTCTGTTATATTGCGGGGATGTTTAGTAATGTGTAAAATTATAGAATTGTAGGAAATGATGAGAAATGAAAAAGAGAATATTTAGATAAATGTATGATTAATAAGAAATAATTGGGATATAGCTAGATTAAATAGATTTTGTATATATATTTAATAAGAAAAATAATTAAAATATAAAAGTAAAAGTGAAAAAGATAATATGATTAATGTAACATTGATTAGCCTTAGAAATGATTTTTCATGATTTGCACGTTTTCACGTTAACAGATTGTCGTGTCTTCGGTATTCGCGACATCTAGGTAATAAATTTGTCAATTCGGACCTTGGACGCAAGAGAGCACCGAATCTAAGATCGATGATAAGGGGAAGTCTGGGAATCGAGCGTGGGAAACATGAGAGGGAAATTGTGGGGGCATGAGTTTCAAAATATCTCATTAATCAATCAATCATCATATTTTTTTCATTTTTACCCCTATATTCTAAGTATTTCCCTATCAACTACCTTACAACAAACCTATTTATTCTAACTTTACCCTTATCATTTCATATCAATCACACAATTTTTAAAATATTTCATTTTCTACTCCTACCAAATATCACAATTCTCACAACTTTTACATTACTAGACTCCCCTTAATCTTCCAAAATCTTCGAACCAAAATTCCAAGAAAGAAATTCCTAGGAAACAAAGGACACCTGCTAAGCAAGCAAGAGAGGAACCTTCAACGTCAACGGGTAGAAGGGTCAGGTTTCAAACTGCTACCCAATCTTCAGATCGAGCTTCGAGGTCGGAAAGTCAACCTCAAAGCTCAAATTCAAGAAGAATCCCGATCACAAAAGGGCAAGTCCTGAAAATGCCCACAACATATTTCAGAACAGAGTTTCAACACAGTCGCTTCTACAGGCATTTCTACGAGAGAAAGGTATTCATTCCGAAGATTATCAATTTCAAATTTCTCAACGATTATGAATTCGATATAGAAGAGTTATTGAATTTTCAAAGATGGACACAATTGTTGAAGACAGATGAAAGGGTCTATCCCGACCTGACTAGGCTGTTCTACTATTTATGGGATGACAATAAATTTTCAACTTATGTCAAAGGAACAAAGATGTATTTTGGAACTATGGCTAATCCAGATTAGAATGAAGCCATAAAGAGAATAGGGAGAATTCTTGAAGTGCCATTTAAAGAAGAACGGCTATCCAAAGATCTCACAATGGAAAAGATCTATAATAAGCTGACCAAGAGCATCAAGTACTATGCAGGAACCAAATTCCTACACTACATGGATCTTTCTCCACGGCTGAGAGTCCTCCGCCTACTCATTGCACACTGCATCTACCCGAAAGGCGGCAGAAGGAATTAGCTCAACCTGCAGGAGGCCATGATTCTTTGGAAATTGGTCAACAAGGTTAAGATCAGTCTTCCAAGATTATTTCTCGAAGCCTTGGCATGCAGAAAGGACAACCCCAGAGGTGTTCTACCCTACGGGACTTGGATCATGAGGATCCTAGAATACTTTGAGGTGGATATTGAAGGGGAACCATTTGAAGTCCCTAAAACCACAAATGTCATTAATAAGGCATTGCTCCAATGAATGAAGATAAACTTGGAGCAGTTCAGAGATGATAGGATACGAGAAAAGCTAGGCGAACCAGCTCGTGAGCAAGAAGGCCAGTCACAGACTGAGGGGGAGCAACCACCCAAGGCACCGCATGCTCCAGAGGATCTAGTATCTCCCATGACGCACGGATCCTACTCTCCACAAGGATCTGCTGCACCTGATCGGGCGCCTCCACCGTCATCTCAAGAAGTCACACTACAGAGCATCCGAGATGAGATAGTTGCTCTTCGGGAAGAAATGAGTCATCAAGAGAATTGAATGACCAGTCTTGTGACCGAGGTTCTAACTGCTATCAATGATATGCATTCCCGACAAGATCGAATCGATCGGGAAATGCGTACTATTCGATACCATCTTGCATCGGGGCGTCACAAAAATCGACCCATGCTTGAACTTGATCCTTTCGATTTAGGATCAGTTCATCGAGATCCGACCCCCGCTCCAGTTTCTTCCTTCTATTCATCTGCTCATGACTGTCCTATCAAACCTATCTTATATCCCATCTCTCAATTTCAATTTACAAAATCCTTAAGAATTGATAAATTTTTGAAAGATTGACAAAAAGGAGGAGATAGAATAGAAATAGAGTAGAGTTTTTGAGAGTTTTAGAACATTTTGGGTCGGGTAGTTTGTATCTAGGTTTTATTTTTGCTTTACATTGTAATCTGTAAAAATGTTTGATTTATGAAATTGATTATGCTCATATATGTGTGTTTCATGCTTGCTATATGTTTCATATTCACTATACTCTGTTTGAAAGATATGATCTGTTTTGAGAATTATATGAATGTGATTATTTTGAAAGGTACAAACTCAATTTAGTTTTGTCAATCATAAAAAAGGGGGAGATTGTTGGAAACAATGTTTAAAACAAAATAAAATTGACCAAAGCATGAGTTTTGATGATTAACAAAGACTAATTTGAGTATATTAAGAGTACTAATGATTTTGCTCAATAATCTAAGGAACTGAAATAACCAAGTCGATCTCCAAGTCGACTTGGACTTCGATTTAGGGTGAAGTCGATCTCAAAGTCGACTCCATAATCGACTTGAAACAGAACCTCACAGGAAAATTCAAAAATGGAAGGAAAGCAGATGAAGTCGCAGGCTAAGTCGACTCCACTTGCGACTTGGGAAGCCAAGTCGCAAACGAAGTCGACTCCAGCATCAAATTGAGAAGGGAAAAACACTCCAGAGCTAATTTTGGGACACAAAAATGCCCAAGTCGCAGACGAAGTCGACTCTAGGTGCGACTTGGGTGAAGTTGCAGATGAAGTCGACCCCAAGTTCGACTTGAGCTCCTACAAGTTCAAAATGCAGATTCAAGCTCACTTTGAAGATCAACTTGGGACTTCTCAAATCCAAACCAAGAATATAACCTCACTATCAACTCAAGTCTCTCAAGTCCAAGGCACAGCTTCGATCGCAGTTGAAGATAAAGAAGTTCAAGTCATGAAGACTACTATCAAAAGCAACTAAGACAAGTTCTTCAAGGAGTTTTGCGAATATGAGAAGCCATTTCAGAAGTAGATGATTCAAGAAGAACAACTAAGCAAGCTAGAAGAAATCAAGCAAGGACCAAACAAATTTCAGCATAAGAACAGGTCAAGTCGCAACCCAAGTTGACTCCAAGATCAACTTGAGGTCAAGTCTGAAACCAAGTCGACCCAATCTAAGACTTGAAACTGAAGTCGCAAACAAAGTCGACTCCAGTTGCGACTTGGGAAGCCAAGTCGCAAACGAAGTCGACTCCACCTGCGACTTGGGGAACCAATGTTCGATTTTTTGAACGTTGAAACATTTATTGCTCGCCAACCACTTTTACAACGTTCAAAACTTCTCCATTCTATAAATAAACATCAAGCAAACGAAAATATAGAACATTACATTGTCTAAAGAGAGAAAAGAAGTGCAAATAAGAGTTTCATTTGCTTTTCTCTAAATTTGAGTGATCTATACACATTCAAAGGAAGAAAGAGTTTCAAGCTGCAAGTAGCTTCAACGACATTCAATCAGTTGCTTCTACAAATTCTTCCTCAAGCTCAATCTTGCCTACACAACTCTGTAAAATGTAAATCTTCCTTATTTTCATTACTCTTTGTTATTGGTCTTGGTTTGAGTTTGTTGTAACAAACCAAGACGTTGCAAGTAGAGTTGTGATTCGAGTTGAACTCATCACTTACTTATATCAAGTGTACAAGCCCCCTAGAGCTAGAATCTAGAAGAGAGTATAGGCTTTGTTTGTGTATGCCTCCTAGAGCTGGAATCTAGAAGAGAGTATACGCTCTGTTTGTGTATGCCTCCTAGAGCTTGAATCTAGAAGAGAGCGGAGCCTCTAAGTGTATTCGTGGAATAGATAGTGGAACCCAAGTCACAACGGTGTGTGAGCTTGGAAGAGTGGAGTAGGGAGAGGTTGCCCCAACCACTATAAATCTTGCCTGTTGTTTTACTTCATTGCTTTCTTTACTTCATTACTCTCTATAAGTTTTGATCAAGGAGATTAAGTTCTCAAGGGGTACCGAAGAATTTTTAAGAACTCAATTCATCCCTCCCCTCTTGGGTTTTGCCATTAACTCGGGACCAACACCCTCAACTATAGATTGACTATCCATTCTGAGGGTAAAAAGTAGAAATTGCATGCTCGCAAACACCTCAATTATTTGGAGAATTTTTTATGCTAAAAGATAACTATATTGAACAAGATGAATTGATATACAGATGGTTTACAATTTTAATTGGAAGGGTTGCCCCCCATATCTTAATAAATCGATATAAAATACAAATACTTATAACGAAGTAAATAAATTTAAGTGAATTTGAAGTATTTATTTAATTCTATGTTTATTTCTTTAAATTAATTAATTAATTCATTTTTAGTAAAATTTGATGGCTTAAGTTTTAGAGAAGCATTAGCTACTACAATGGTGCTGAGGTAATTTTGTCATCTGATAATTTGCAATGATATTAACTATTTATAAAAGTAAGGAAATTTTCAACAAAAAATATATAACTATAACTAACTCTAACATATAACATGTTACACGCTAAGATTTCGTGTCTAATTTGTTATAGTTACATATCTTCTTTATTGGAAATAATATTTTATGTACATCTATAAAAAGTTAATGCAAAATTAAATTATTAGTGTTCCTGTAATGTAATAATGCATTTTTACGTTGAATAATCTGAAGTTAAATCGTGAATATATAATAAAAATGTCTAGATTTTAATAATAAAAATAAGAAGGGAAAAATAAATGAAACTGCCTAAATTTACTGATCGAGAATTAACAATAAACAGGTAAGAAGCTATTATTGAAATATAAAGCGAATTTGTATACAATGGTTATTACATCCACTCACTGTTATCCAAAGGTCTAACCCAACAGGAAATCGGTTCCGTCCGGTCCAGCTTAATTTAATTAGATAAGTTTTAAACATTTAATAATATCAGTCAAATGAATATATAGATTAAGTTGGTTCGGGTTATTTAATGAAATGTCGATTAATTTAAGCTGAGATATCGAGTTGAAAGGTTACAGAACATTTTTACTGTTTTTAAATTATTTAGGAAAAATATAAGTCAAACAGATTGTTGAACGGAATCAGAAAAATTTTATTAAAAAACAGGACTTTCCGGTTTCCACCGAGCGCCGACAGAGATCATCTGAAGTCAGAACAGAACACTGACAGGCACGAAGATATCTGCCTACCGGATTTCCGACCGGTCGTACAGGATCGCTGCTGTACTTGGGAAGCACATTACTTTATTTCATACGGCATATTTTTCTGAGATTCCAAAGATGCGTACAGACTCTCCACAATTTAACAACACTTGAGACCATGCGAGCCAAGTACGGTGGTGACCGCCCAACCAGACTAAGGTAGAAGTGAATATTCTCGAGGACCATCGGTGGGATGTAGTTTTTTTTTTTTTTTTTTTGATGAGTTATATTTACATACATCTCAACTCATATTACATTATAGTTCTGAGACATTCTTACAAACAAGGAGATACATAACTCCTCTAAAGAAATCTGGAGACACAGCTCCATTAAAGAATTAGGAAGAACAGCTTGCATCCAGTCCAAGGGAGACAACAGCTCCCACCCCACCTCAAAAGGAGACCACAGATCCCACACCATATTTCCGGGCCGAAATCCCAACGTGGGATTCGAACTCATGACCTACACTAAGGGGCCCAACACCCCTGCTACCTGCGCTAGCCGCAGGTGACATTAGTGGGATGTAGTTATATGTGATTGTAAGGGTGCTTTTGTAGCGACTATAAAGTTCAAAATCTTTGAACTTGAGATCCACTATGCCACACAGATGTAATCTTTGAGACCGACTCTCATTTTGCGTAGCTTCCTAGTAGATGAGATCTTCATTCGCTCAAGCGTCGGTCACTTGGTAACGAGGATCAAATACTACAGTCTCGAGTTCAAAAGTTGTGCATTTTCTCACGACTTGAGAAGTGGCAATCGATCGTGCAGCTTATTCTTAGCTGGATTTGCATTCATACAGGGCAATTCCATGTGTAGTCAGCTAGACAAGTCTCCTGTTTATATAGATGATGACATGTGTAATTAAGATCTCAAGTTTATTCAATTAAAATATGGGCTTCCTTGTCACCCTCCCCAGCTGAATTGACTGGTGAGGATGGGCTCCTTCTCTATCAAAAAACAGTTTACATTCTCAGGGAAAAAAAAAAAAAGAGGTTAAATGATCATTATGCAGCATGTGTCCCGTGGACAAGTCAAAGGCAGATGGGCATGGAAAATTTCACAGGCCAAAAGCATCGATGGACCTCACTTAGGACGTAACTCGTTTTTTTTTTTTCTGAGACCTTTGGTCGTAACTTTTTAACATGCATAGGGGGCCTCCTCGTTTTGGAATCGTCTTAACTTTTATGGGAGCCATTAATTCTTTTTGTTGAGGGCTTGCTGTTGGTTTTGTGTTCTTTTGTTTGTTGTGTTACAGATGGACTCTTTAAAAAAAAAAAAAAAAAAAAAAAAAAACTATGATATTAACATAGAATATTGTTAATTATTAGGTAGCATGACTACCGTTCACTCTACTGCATATATTTGAAAAGCATAAAATTAATGCTTTTCACTTGAATAAAATTAAACAAGTTAAAAGCACCAAAATAAAAAAAATTCGAAAATATATGTTGACCTGGACGGACCCAAATAAAACTTCCTCTGCCTCCTGAAGAAGAAAAAAAAAACTTTAACCGAGAAATAACAATACAAATATAAGAAAAGGCTTTTGAAATATGACTTAAGTTTGCATATTTTGGTTATTATATCAGTGCTGCTTCTCATGGAAATTTCTCCTAGACGGCTAAAATTGATTCCAACTTTAGGGAGTGAACATTGTGATTTAAAAATAAAAACTCCGAGTAAAAACCCCAGTCCTAGTTACCATTAAAATCTTTTAAAATGACTTAAATACTCCTGTATTTAAAAATTCAAAATAAATATATATACATATCTAAAAAAGTAAAACTTGGTTTATAGATTAAATACAACTAGATTAACATGTTTATAAAAATATTTTTAAAAAAACAAAAAAAAATATTTTTTGACCGAATTTCCGACCGGTCAGTGATGATCATTCGGCATGCTTCTGGATGGGCTAATATTTATTTACACCGCGATCTTCTGGACGGATTGGATTGCATGACCGTGATCGGAAGGATGCTTACTGGATTTGGACGGCTTCATCTTGGAGTGGACGGTATTGATCTGGATCTCATCTGTAGGATGGATGATGGATGGCTTTAATTTGCTTCTGCTGAAGGTGATGATTAATAGATGCTGCTGGCCGTTTGCTTTGACTTTGCGTATGCTTTGGAGTCGTTGGGAAAAAAAAGTTCGCCGATGATGAGGATGCTGTAATGGCTTAAAGCTTGACCGGAATATGATGAAATTAGATCTTGATAAGATTTCTATGTAAACTTTCCGAATTAATCTAAAAGGTTAATAAATATATTAAAATGATTTCAAGCTTAGTTGGTTTGATTACAAGCGAACATAGGAAATGATTAAATACACTTGACTAAAAAGATAATTTGTTATAAACGTCACATCTTTGAGTGAGACTTTAACAAATAAAAGTTTCACGTATTTATAATTTTGAATGCACTTTCACAAAGTATTCAAAGCAACCATCCTTCAAATTGTTGCAAAACAGGACAAAATATATTTTATTATTTATCAAATCCAAACAGGTTAACGAACCGGTTAACGGAGTGATTCCAGCGTAAACGGTTCAACAGTTCCTGAAAGCAGGATTAAACTGATGTATTAGTAATTTAGATAACATATATAATAGATTGATAAAATAAAAACTTTAAATTTATATTTTAAAAAATAGAATAATTATAATAAACAATTACACATTGCTAGTCATCCACATTATCTTCTTTTATTTTTAAAAGTTAAGTATTTAATTTTTTTAATGTCAAAGTAAAAAGCAAAACATAAAATTCGTAATGTGAGACCTTCCCAAGGAGACGCAAGCCAAGGAAATATGAGAAAATATCATGAATTCTACATTGAAAAATAAGAAAATACCGCTGCCTGCCGCCTACTCGATCGACGATCACCGCGCCTATCATCCTTCCAGACACCAGACGGCCAGAGTCTACACTTTGAAGCCCCGCCTCTTCCAGACGCTGGCAACGCCTCTCTCTCTCTCTCCCCTCTCTTCCAGACGCCGGCAGCAGCTCTCCTCTTGCATCGGAACCTTCTATTGTTCGTTACAGCAAAATCCCACGACCAGTCACTGCCAACTCCCTAAATTTTTGTCCAATCCAAATCAAGCACACTCAAGTAGTCCGATTCCCATCCAACAAGCCCCAATCAACAGGCCGACCACAGCAACCAGCTGCCATTGCCACTAAGATCCAATTCTAGCAGCAGATGTTGCAGTCAAAAACCCACCCTAGCAGCCAGTCGATCTGCTCCAACTGTCTCAGCTAAATCCATCCGAAGCAGCGCCTTCTATATTTCTAGCAACGCCCATTCAGCATGCGCCCACCTCTCCATCAAATTAGCATCAGAAGGTAGTAGCTCAACAAATTTGTCCCACTATCCAGCCATTAATTCAGGCATGCAAATTGAAGACGTCTTAGTAGAGTTCCAAACAAGAGCCCCGAACTGCAAGCGCTAAAATCAATAGTGGATTTCCTCTCTTCGTCAACATATGACCATGGGGAGAATCAATCGCCGGTAGATAATCTAACCCAATTAATTGCAGCCGTCCAACAGATACTACAATTTACTTTCGGTACCAACCTCTCTCTCCTCTTCGGCCTCCCAGCAGCATCGACGACTGGCGCTTGGTGACTACTACCCCTCTCTGTCTCTCTCGCCTCCAGCCTCCGGCTGCCAGCATCTCGCAGATTGTTCGCCCGCTACCTGCTGGACTCTGTAGTTGTGCGTCATTTGTAATTTTCTTCTTCCCTACTTCCTTTTTTTAATGTTTTGGTTTAATTTGGTTATTGATATAATATAGAAAAATTTGTTGGGATTGAAACAAAAATCTCTAACTTTGATTATATATTACGAAAATGATATCTAGGTGGTTAATAAAATATGGACAGTTCAAGTAATACACAAGACAAGAATAGTAAACAAGAGATCAACGTTGAGCAAATAAAAAATATAATAACTGCTTCAAACACTATTGATCTTACAGAAGGTTCAGATGCAAACAAGCCTCTTCCTAAGAAGAAAAAAGGATATAAAATTTCATCACCAGTTTGGGAAAAATTTGAAAGGATTTTAGACAAAAATGGAAAAGTTGCATGGGGTATTTCTAAGTATTGTAAGATTAAATTTAAGTGTTCAAGTACTCAAGGAACAAGCACATTAGCTAGACACTTAAAGTTATGTAAGTATAATACCAACAAAAGAGCTAAGGGCCAGCGCTTGTTATCATTTTAATCAGTAACTGATGAAGGTGGAATGGTTATGTCAAATTAGAAGTTTGACCAAGAAACCTACAAAAGAGCAAAGGCGAGAATGATTATTCTTCATGAATTGTCATTCAAATTTGTTGAAAAGGAAGGGTTTAGAGAATTTTGTAAAGTTGTACAACCACTCATTAAACATGTTTCAAGGACCACAATTGTGAAAGAAATCTTCAAGATATACTTTTTAGAGAATGCTAAATTACGAAAGATTTTTAGTGAAGATATTCGATGTGTATACTTGACAATAGATTTGTGGACTTCAAATCAGAATATTGGTTATTTATGTTTGACTGCTTATTTTATAGATTTTAATTGGACTCTTTAAAAGCGCATTCTTAATTTTTGTATTCTTCCTTCACCACACACGGTTGAAGCTATTGCTAATGCAATTGAAGAATGTCTGAATGCTTAGAATATTAAATAAGTGTGTACTCTTACTGTTAACAATGCATCGGCCAATGATGTTGTGTTAAACATTTTGCGTTTAAAATTTAAAAATGAAGAATTCTCTCTTTGAGGATGGAGAATCTTTACATGTCCATTGTGTTGCGCACATTTTAAATTTAGTTGTGAAGGAGGGAACCAGACAAATCAAGGATTCCATTGCTCAAATTCGTAATAGCATAAAGTGGGTTAATAGTTCTCCTAGTAGAGAACAAACATTTGGAAAATCTTGTAAAAGTATTAAAATTTTGAGTAAAATGCCTTTGTGTTTAGATGTGTCAACACGTTGGAATTCTACATACTTGATGTTGAAACATGCTCTACCCTTTGAAATGGCTTTTAAACATCTTGAAGTGAATGATGCAAGTTTTAGAAGCACTAGTCCACCTCTTGAAGAAGATTAGAATCATGCTAGAGTCCTTTGTGACTTCTTGGTTTTATTTTTTGAAGCTATTGAGATCTTGTTAGGTACTAAATATGTCACTTCCCCACATCATTTTCCTCAACTTGATGCAATTTAAGATCGATGAAATTCATTTCTAGCCGAGAATGGTAATCCTATTCTTCTTCACATGTGCAACAAAATGAAGGAAAAACTTACAAAATATTGGGGTTCTGCTGACAAGTTCAACATTTATTTGCTTATTGTGGTAGTGTTTGATCCACGGTACAAGCTAGGCTATTTGAAATTTTGTCATAGTATTTTCCTTCTTGTAGATCAGGCTTCTGCATTATCAAAGAAAATGTATAATAAAATGGTTGAATTGTATGAAACTTATGAATCAGGGTCTACTAGTAGTACTACAAGTTCTTTGTCTGAAGTGAGCGGGCAAACATCCAAATCAAAGCATTCAAAATGAAAGCTGTGGCAATCTATGCGTAACAGTAATGCTGAAGTTATCACAAATGAAATTGATGCTTATTTAAAAGATCCAGTTGAGAAGATGTAGAACTATTTGATATTTTAGCGTGGTAGTCAACGACTACAAAATACAGGATTTCATCTTTTACGGCAAAAGATATTTTGGCTATTCCTGTTTCAACAGTTGTATCAGAATCTGCATTTAGCATTGGAGGGCGTGTTATTGACCAATATCATAGTTCATTGACACCCATGTTGATTGTGTGTTTAATTTTCTCTCAAGATTGGTTGAAAGCAGCTCCAGTCGATTCAAATTATGAAAAATTCGTTGATCAATTAGACAAATGTGCAAGAGGTAAAATATATTTTTCTATATTTTAATCCTATACGTTACTCTTAAAATTACTTTTAATGTTAATATTTATTTTTTCAGATGAAGTTTCTCAAACATTGGGAAACGTTGTTTAGGATCGTTACCACCTCTTCCTCAAAGAAATTAATTTACAGAAGGTATTATTTATATATTTGAATATATATATGCATATATATGCTCCTTAAGTTCAATTGTACAAGATGACATCGATTTTGTGCATTTTTTTTAGGAAAAAAGGAATTTGTCTTGGCGAATGAAAATAACACAAGAGAAGAAGAATGAAGACTGCGTGAAAATTAAAATGTTTCATGTTATTATGTTATAACTTGACAATCTAAGTTAAATGTTGTAATTTGGTTATTAAAACTTAAGACTAAGGTTGTAGACTTAGACCTAACTTGGATGTTATGATTTGGAGTTGTATTTTTGAACTTGTTGTAATCTTATTTGTTTTGATATTATTGTATTTTTTGGAATTATTTTCTTTTCTTATGATTGATATTATAAAGTTTGTCTTATGATTGGATGCTAATATTTCTATATATGATTGTGATATTTATGTTAAATTGTAAGACAAACAAAGATTGTACTTCTACATTCATCAAAATATGGTTACTATTCAACTTAATTCGAAAAGAATGTCCAAAATATGTTCTTCTTAATACTCTTAAATGGTATTTAAATTTTTCTTGCTTTCTTATAATAAAGTGTCATTTTATATTTTTAGCAATAGATTTGTGATTAAATGAGTATAAGATATATATTTATAGTAACATGTCAACCCGAAACTCAACTCGAGCCCAAATTTCAAAAATAGGATTAGGATTGAGGTTTTACAAATAGGGTTAGGGTTAGGGTTAGGGTTGAAGATTTACAAATAGGGTTAGGGTTAGGGTCGACGTGAATGCGAGTTTCATGAGCCCGAGTTGCACCCCTAGTTTCACTTTACCTACTGTATATTAAACTATATCTTAACGTCTTTTCAAATCTCTTAGTTTCACCCCCTCATTTCTTTTTGTTTTCCCCACCCTGGAATCCGGGGTGGATAGGATCGGTGTCGTGGCTGGTCTGATCCGGCTTTTACAATACTAAGAGAAATACCCGGCTTGATTTTTTCAAAATAATTTAAAACACAAAAAACTTTTTAAATTATTTTTTAGGAAAACTTCAACCGAATATCTCGGATTAAATAAATAGAGAATTCATTAGAAAAGACCAGAACTATCTTAATCTATATACCCAAAATATTTGCATTTAATTCCTAAAACACTCATTCTATATATATATATATATATATATATATATATATATAACTTTAATGAGTTAAAAGAGTTAAAC
>JAXCLR010001463.1:0-14987 GCA_035584095.1 Annona squamosa | reverse complement strand
ATTATATTAAAAAGTATAACACATACGAATGATGATGGGATGATTTTGAAATTCTGGAGTAGAAAATGCATAATTGCAGGGTAAAAATAATTGCCCAACTTGAATGTATAATTTATAAATGTCATTCTTGATATTTTAATATGAAGTTTGTACTATGTAAATTAATGAAATATGTATTTTAAATTTTAGAGGTTAAAAACTAATGTTTAATGCTTATATGAGGTTGAGACTACCATTTGAGTTGAAAGTTATTTATAAGAAATTTCAAGTAATGAGATGGATATTTAAATTTCCGTAAATAAAAAATGTTAGTTACTATATATGTTGAGTTGTGGGTAGTTAAATGTAAGCCCAAAAAAAGGGGGGGGGGAATTTATGAAATAGATAATGTGGCTATATGTGTTGACTAGTAATGATTGATTTTTAATTTTTATTGTAAAAGTATGAAAATAGAGGATTAATTTTCTTGCTTATATTAATGAAAATGCAAGAAAGTTGGGAAAACCCAACTGTTCAATTGAAGTTATGGGTTGTGGATGTTAGTAATGATATTTAAATGATATATTTACATAAATTATAATTAATAAGATTTTTAGATGATAAGATGCATATGAGTTAAGATATGAGTGTAGAGATTCAAGTGAACAACCAAAATAATTGGGTGTTTGCCCATGTAATTTAAATAAAATGGGTGGATTACAAATTTCAAATGTAAAAGTTAGTGAATTTGAAGTGGAATGTAAAGTTTTAACAATTGAAATGAAGGAAATGGAAGAAATAAAGTAAAATAGTTCTATTGTATAATTTCTTTACTAAATTACTGATTTTAAAGCATAAATTATGAGTGCTAAAATTATTGTAAGTAGCATTATGAAAATCCTATGATATGATATTAAATATAAAATAAAGAGGGTTTAGCCAAGCAGCCATGCGGATAGGCTGTGTGGACTGAATTTTGGGTTTAGGTTCAAGTGTGGTGATCACACAAATATAAGAAATAATATACATGAAATGAGTTTGAAGTATTCAAGTTTGGAATAAATGAATTCATAAGTTATGAGGAAAGTATTCTTATATACATGTAAAAGAATTTGAGTTGTGTTTGATGGGGATGATTTCTAATCATCTATCTTAAATGGGTTAAGATTTTGTATGAATTAGTCTGTGTGATGAGATTTTTAGTAGTAAACTTGTTTTATATGTGTAAGAAGATCCCATACCTTTGATATGAGTTATTTAAAAGTAATATGTACAAAATGTGTAAGACTCGTTAAGAACATTTCATTTACAGAATGATTAAAAGATTAGGATAGTCTGTAGTCTATGAGTTTTCAAATTGGTGTACGTTTATAAAAGATTATTTTTGAGCATATTGGGTTTATGAAACTCTATGAAATCTAATTTTATGATACTATGAAATCTAATTTTATGATGAACTCAAGATGAACTCCATATTTGAAAGTCTAGAGTGGGAATAGGAAATTTATTCAAGTGTAGGATAAAATATATTTAAATGAGATTTTCAAGCAAGAAAATGCTTGAATTTCTTATTAAAAGTCTGTAAAAAAAAAAGGAGGGGCAAGTAGGAAATAAGTAGGCATGTAGATTGACATGCATGATAACAAGAATGATATGTTTAGATATTGTTTCCTATTGATTATGCTAGGGAGGGGTAAAGAAAAGATGAAGGAAAGTATAAAGGAAAAATGGAGGAATGCTAAAGGGAAGAGGTAAGCAAGCTCTTCAAGATTCTTTTTGTTCAAAAGAATTTTATTATAAGAAAAATCTGTTCTTGCCTTTTTATTTCAAGTGAGTTTGTTTTATTTAAATTTTCTTTAAATTGACACGCATGGAAAAGGTACTTAGGGATAGCTATTACCCTGTGCATAGGTTTTACAACAATAATGTGTACTTAAAAGATTTTTACAACTTAATTTTCATGTACAAACCCTGTTATCATGTTGAGTTGGCAAAACTCAATTCATGACACAAATGCATATGATGCATGTGTGAATGGAACTCATCCATGAGGCTTTGTCAAGGTTGTAATTGGACAAGTAGTCCGTCTTTGGTGTTGCTTGATCGGTGCATCCGATGTATGGGGCAGATGATCGCTTAATAAGTGTCAACTGCCAAACGATAGATAAGTCATGGAAGGATGCATGTGTATGTATTCATCTCATCATCACACATGCATAATGAGATTTTAAGAGTTTTATGATTTTGGTTAATGCCACAGGTTTCGAAGAGTATGTATTTTTAAATACTTGCTTACTGAGTATTTTATACTCATTGTTTTCAACTAATCAGTGGGTACAGATGATGTAGATTTGATAGAAGGACCTTTACTGCTAGCTGAGCAGTTAAGATATGATTTTTAATGTTTTTGATGAATTTGGATTCATGGGATTGTAATTATTATAAATGCGAGTGTATTATATTTGAATTATTTTATGTTGATGTTAAATGTAATAATTAGCTTTCTATGTAAAGTATGATTTTATAAGTGAGAAATTAGATGAATTTAAGTAGTTGTGAATGAATTTAATAGAGAATGCTAGATTATGCAATGTCTATCAAGTTTTGTAATTGCCAAATGTCTTAAGTATAGACGGCATGCTGCCGAATTTTAATTAAGAAAATAGAATCAATGTAGGTTCAAAAGAAAAGAAAAGAAAATTCAGACTGATTTCTTGACAAATTAGGAAAAGCTTCCGTTAGTATAAGTAATAAAACTTTCAATTTCATTTACCAGTTTCACCACCTAAAAAGATCTTAGAGTAAGGTACAATGACTAAGTGGAGCGCCCGTGGGTCAGGGGCGCTACAACTTCCCTCAGTTTCACCCATCTTGGAACCGAATCTGACTAAGAGATTCCCGGTCCAGACATTTTGTGAGCATAGCTAAATTGTTCTTTGAAATTGTTACATCAGTTAAGAAAATTTTCAAAGTTTATTTTCATCTCGTTAACTCCCTTTTGATTTCTAGAGAACTAAACTTTCTAGCAAAACAAGATATATAGGGGAAGGAGCTCCTTGTTGTCCTTGCTTACTAGCTATCTGATGACTGACTTTACTGCTTCCCTTGAGGCTCATATATTTCTGTCGGGACCATTCTTCTTTTCTGCTATTTGATTTTTAGACAGCCCACAAACAAGTGTCAAGAGTCCTCCCTATGGGATCCACCAAATTCACATGAGGAGCTTATTGCAACACCCATGTGTATGAGGTTGCTCTTTGTTGGGATAGCCTCCTTATATGGCCTCTAGCCGAACATTTTGACCTTCCTGTGCAGATTCATTCTCCAAATACACTTCAAGACTTGCTTCTCCTAGTTTACCTGAGCAATTATCTTGTTTGTTTGACCTGCAAAATAAGAACCATTAGTTTTTAGTAGCTTATAAGCTGATTTTACACTAAACACCCCATTTAGTTCAATTGTCTAGAACCACTCATCCTCTACATCCACCACTGGAATTGGAATGAGTTGAACCTCCCTCCATCTGATCTCACCAATTGCTGCAATCACCTTCTCCTTATCCCAGATTCCGTCTGCACCATTCATGAAGCGGCAAACCCTATCTTTCTCTAATATATTTTCTGGGAGAGGGCCGACTCTCATAATGCCATTTTCTATCCATTTATCCTCGAGGAAGCTGACCTTCTTATCGTTTCCAATTCTCCATTCCCCCAGCTTAAGTTCCTTTGATCTTAGAATACTTCTTCATGTGTATGAGTCCTCACTTCCTAGTTGCATTCACATATGCTTCCTTTCCTATAGTATTTGTCCTTGAGAACTCCAGTATAATGAATCGAGGTTTGAGAGCAACCTCCAAAATTGCTTCGCTAGCACTTCTTTGTTAAAAATCACCTAGTCCCTAAATCCCATGCTCCATTTTGCCTTTTACTTATACATTTCATTCCAGGCCACCCAGTTAATCTTTCTTTTCCCATCATTCTCCCTCCCACTAGAATTTACTTATCATACTATTGATTTCATTGAAAAAAGTCTTAGAAGAAGGAATAGACTCATGGTATAAAATAAGATTGCTAGAGCAACAACCTTTATCGATGTCTCTTTCCCTCCAAGAGATAAAAGTTTTTCTTTCCAACCTTGTATCTTCTTCTAGATTCTTTCTTTTAAAGCCTTGGAAACAGCTTTCTTTAAGCGACCTAGCTACGCTAGGAGACTGATAACTCGTAAAAATACGAGTTATCATGACCTATTTCAGACTATTTTTGCATGTTAGTCTAAGAGATTTGGTTTAGTTTGCATTCATGTAGCTTAATTTTCGCTCGCTTTGCATTTTATGAGCATTATTTAGTTTTTAGGTATTTTTGGAATTATTTAGGCATTTTTAGTGCATTTACTTAGTTTTTCAATCTTTTGTAGGAAGGACGGGATATATGAAGGCATGAGGGCAAGAAAAATGCAGATCGAGACAAGACATGAGGTAGGTGGATGGCGCCTAGGCTCCACCCTATGTGCCTTTGCTAGAACTCTAGAAAAATTCAGAAAATATGTGGCTTCATCTACATGCAGGCAAAGTTCAGATGTTTTTGAAGCCACAAGCCATACTACTTCTAGGGAGTTGGTACCTAAGTGCCAGTGCAAAAATTTCTAAGGTTTCCAAAATATGTCCAAACTGCTTAGCACACAGAGAGTTGGTGCCTAAATGCCGGCTAGTGGCGCCTAGGCGCTAGTACGCATTCATATGTACAAGTTTTGCTGCGCAGGCTGTTATGTTTAAATAGGGTTCCAAAGGCCAAGGAGGAGAAACCAAAATTTGGGAGTGGTTGCTGTGGAGAAAAGGAGGAAACCAAAGCTTTAGAGAAGGAGAAAAGAGCAAGTCGAGATCCAAGCCATGACTGCAAAATCCATTGAGTTTCATCTCCTTTTCTCATTTATCTCTACCTATTTGTTATTCTCCTTGCTTGGGATGATTGTAAAATTGATTTTAATGAGAAGTAAAGTCATATTCATGGGTTGAACCTTCCTATGGTGGGAGATATGTAGGATTTGAATTCATAACTTATGATATTTGGTTTTCTTATGCTTAAATTAATAATATAGTTGCACTGTGACATATGTTGCTTGAGTTTACCTTTATATATTATGCTTAACACGTTTACAAGTTTGACAACCTTGTGGATTGATCTAATTTTCATATTCATTCTTGAAAAAGTGGGATTTGAATGAGATCCGTATATAAGGCACATGTATTCTAACTCATGTCGTGTTAGATGTTAATATAGATAGGAATATACCTCTTAACCCTATGTAATCATAATTAGGTTATATGATTATCAACCTTATTTTACTTGTATGCATGGGAACATAGTACGTGACTAAAACTTGGTTAGGTTTGTATGTGTTGGAAGACATATAAGAATATGAATGAACCTAGATCAGTAATCTCTGCACAGCTAACTTAATTGAAACCAAATAACATAGCTATGATTTAATGAATTCATATTCCCACCTATCTTACTCATCTCAAGGCAATATCAGCAACATCCACACCATTTTGGTCATTTACTACTTTGCTTAGTTTAGTTTAATTCAATTTTTTGAAATAAATCTTATTCTTTTTATCAATTCACATAGACAATTGAGATTTAAGGTGCTAATCCGTTTAACACAATCCTCGTGGGGATGCTACTCTACTCACACTTTATTACTTGACACGGCACGTATACTGGCGGTAATAGCAAGCAATTTAATAAACATTTACGCAGCTCGTCAGAGACCCAAGTTGGTGCAGAATTCAGTTCCCCTTGATCCGATCTGGCTTTGAATAGCCAATCTGTTCTCTTATCTAGTGTTTAAACTTTTCATAGGTCATTTGTGAGAGTGATTATCTCATTTTGAAAGCCATGATTGAAACTAGTGGGTAGATATCATCTTTGGTTGTTTTTTTGTTGACAAAATCAAATAAATAAGTAGCCACTTTAGATATTGAGATTTCACACTTGTTTCTTGCATTAGTAATAATGCCGCACATATTACTATAAAGTTTGCATTAAAACAAGGTTTAGGAATCTACTCATGGTGGAGACAATTTCCTCAGTGTATTCTTTTTTTTTTTCTTGTATAAGGCCAATTGTGTGTTTTTTTTTTTTAATGAAGGTAGAGGTTTCTCATCCATTTTTTTTTTAGCAAAAGTGGTAAAATATGAGAGTTGAACTTGAGCCATAATTTTGGTATAAAAAAGTAAGAAAAATAATAATAAAGGAAAAATACAAATATAAATCCAAAAGTGTTAGCACCAGCCCCCTTTATATCAAAATTTGGAATGGTTTTTTTGAGAAATTTTTGGGATGATGTTTTAGAATCATTAATATTATTTTTAGAGATGATTTTAAAAATCTTCGGTAATTATATATTATTCAAACACTTTTTCAATTGCTACCACAAAGATAACAATCATATTCGTATAGACACACATAGATGGTATGCCACTATTGATATAATTTTATTTTATTTTTTGATAATGTCACTAGTGGTATGTTAGTATAGACATTTATCGGTTATTATTAAAACAGTCAAATCAAGCCTTGGCCAAGATGTCATAATATTGCTATGTTAGTATATACATCTTTTTTCAGTACATATTTTCCTTTATCCAACGAACCACGTTACCCACTAGTATTCTATTGTTAAGATAACCACGAAATTAAAGGAGTAACCTTAGAAATCACTTTTGTCAACCCCATTTTTCTAAGAACTTATCTAAGTAAATGGATACCAATTGGAAAATGACGATGATTTTTGCATGGTAAATACGCGGCCATCCTTATCCCAATCGAAGCTCATATGCAGCCGGCCTGATATAGACTCATATATATTTGGGATGGGAAATCGGACCAACGAGATTCTTGCAAATTCATTATTTGGATGGGAATGAAATCAACGCGATGCTATTAAAATAGGATCAAGATTAGGATTAATCCTTAGCTTTTAGAAAATAAGTTCCGGTCAAGGTTGAGATAAATCCAAGTTGGATGGATTTCAACTAGTTTTCGTGGAGGTAGGCACGGGCTGTTGTTGCTCATCAAATTTGGTGTGTGTGGGGAACTCGAATTTAAGGAAGACGAAAGGCAGGCGGTTTTCTTCTCGTGGCAGCAACAAAGCACAGTGGCAACGAGAAGGTCCAGTTTATGCAAGCAACTGCACTACCCTCTAGTGTTCTATAGTCAAAGATAGCCACAAAATTAAAGGATTTGCTCAGAAATCACTTTCCAAATCCCATTTTCTCCAGCACTTGTCTAAGTAAATGGATTCGGAAAAGATGATACAGGGGTTTTTAGATAATGAGATTTGTCGCCACGGTGAGTTACGAGTATATGTACACAATGCATAAAAAAGGTTAGCATCGCTGAACGGCGCCGTATAAAAAATTATATAAATTGAATACGACGCCGAATAAACCAAATGCGCCAAATGAAGGTAAGAGACGCTGCCCATAGCACCTGCTCGCCTATATAAGGGGCTAATCTTTCGAAACGAAGGCAGTGAGTGACAAGCAGCAGGTGAGCAACGAATGAGCGAAGGGTGTGTGTATTTTTATGGATGATTTTTATGTGAGTTGGAGTGATTGTGAGGAAAGGAATATTTGTATGGGTAGTGCTAGTATTAAGGATAGGAGCCTATAAAGTGTTTAAATTATTTTGGCTGTTTTATTTTTGTTGTATTTTTTTAAGCAATTTTTATTTTTAAGAGCATCTAACTTTCAACAAGTGGTATCAGAGCCAAAGGTTCGGAGACCGTGGTTCGTGAAGGCTACATCAGCTAGACAAAATACCAGGAGATTCTACACGTGCGCGGTTTGGGACTGCGAAGTCGATTGGTCTGGGACCAAGCTTACTTGGAAAAGTGCTGGGCATACCAAGTCACGATGGCAAATATTTCTACCTCGGTAAGCTCCATTGAGAAGCTAAATTATAATAACTATAATATTTGGTGTTTGCATATGCAGTTTTATCTGCTTGGTCAAGATCTGTGAGATATAGTTGGCGACAATAATACCGTGCCACTCACAGATGACGACGAATTGAAGAGATGGAAGATAAAAGCTAGCAAAGCCATGTACATGTTAGCAGTAACCATTGAAGATGAGTTACTGCAGAAGATTAAGGAGGCTAAAACACCTAAGGAGGCATGGGACACCCTCGCAGCACTATACATGAGGAAAAATGATGCAAAGCTTCAACGGTTGGAAAATGAGTTGTTATTCATTTTGCATCAAAATATGACGGTAAGTGAATATTTCTCCAAAGTTAAATTTCTTTGTGGAGAAATTTCAAAATTAGATCCAGAAAATTCGATCTATGAGACTAGGATGAGGAGGATTATCATCCATAGCTTAAAGCCAGAATACCATGGGATTATCATTGCTACCTGTAGATGGGCCAAAGAACCAACTCTAACTGAGTTGGAAAATATATTGGCCAACTAAGAAGCTTTAGACAAGCAAATGTCTAAAGTTTCACTAAAGGAGAAAGAGAATGCTCTCTTTAGTAAAAAGAAAGAATTCCAAAGTAGAGATCGAATAGCTGCGAGGCCAAATGGAGGCAACACAAGAAAGCAAGAGGGTGGCTGGCAAAGGAGGCAGCAAGGACAAAGCTTACAGCAAGGGAGAGCTTGTCAAAGTGGCGACAAAAGAGAAAATAGATCCCGGTGGCAGAATGACCAGTGCTACAACTGTGGTAAAAGAGGCCACTTTGCTAGAGACTGCTGGTTCAAGCGAGTAGAAGGAAATGCTACGACTTCTATCCATAATGAAGAAGAATGGGATCTCTAAGCACCCTTGCAATAGAAGAACTCCAAGAAATGGCGACACCCTGCATTATCAAGACAGAAGAGGAGTCGGCTTTCTTATTAGTAAGTGAAAAATTAATCAAATATAATGATGATTGGATTGTTGATTCCGGATGTTCCAATCACATGAAAGGAGACTATGAGAAGCTGACCAGTACGTCTGAGTATAAAGGGGGACGAGTAGTTGTAACGGCTAAGAACTCGAAGTTGCCCATCACCCATATTAGCAAGACTATGTTTACCTCTCGGTTCATCTCACAGAAGGTACAATTGGAAAATGTGTTCTATGTACCAGGTATGAAGAAAAACTTATTATCTGTCTCATAACTCACCACCTCTGAAAATTATGTGGTGTTCGGTCCAAATGATGTAAGGGTATATCCTAAATTAAAAATAACAAATGAGCCGATCATGGAAGGGCATCGGCTTGAGTCTGTCTATATGATATCTGTACAGACAATATACATAGACAAGATGAGGAGGAATGGAACTGTAGATTTATGGCACGCGCGGCTGGGACATGTAAGTTATCATAAGCTGAAGCAGATGATGAAGAAGTCTATGCTCAGAGGCCTTCCCCAGCTAGAAGTTCAAGAAGATATTGTGTGTGCCGAATGTCAGTTCGGAAAGACACATCAACTACCGTATGAAGAGACAAAATTTCAAACCAAGGTGCCTATCGAGATAGTACACTTAGACGTATTTGGACGAGTAAAGCAGTCATCCATTAGCGGCTACCAGTACATAATAACCTTCATCGATGACTATTCAAGGTACGTCTGGGTTGATTTTATGAAAGAAAAATCCGAGGCATTCACTAAATTCAAAGAATTTAAGCAAAAAGTGGAAAATGAAGTATACCAAAAAATACGATGCCTACGCACAAACAATGGGGGAAAATATATGTCAGCTGAATTTTTAGAGTATCTACAAAAGTCTAAGATACGTCGACATCTAACTTGCCCAAACACGTCACAACAGAATGGAGTGACAGAAAGAAAAAATCGACACTTGGCAGAAATATGCGGAAGTATGCTACGTGCCAAGAATGTGCCACATAAATTTTGGGCTGAATGCATGAAGACTGCTACCCATGTCATAAATAGGCTTCCTCAACCCAGACTTGCGTATATTTCTCCTTTTGAGAAATTGCGAAGCATCAAACCAATGGTAAGTCATTTCCGTGTGTTTGGATGCATCTGTTATGTATTTGTTCCTGATCACCTCCAAAGTAAATTTGATAAAAAGGCTATTCGTTGTATATTTGTTATCTATGATAGCCAAATAAAAGGTTGGAGATGTTGTGATCCAACCACAGGCCGATGTCATGTCTCACGAAATGTAATTTTCGATGAGGCATCATCTTGGTGGTCACCACAGGCAGTCTTAGTACCTAACTCTAATGAAATGGAACAACAATTAAAAGAAAGACTGCAAGAGCGAATCGAACCAAGTCAAACTCAGTCAACAGAGGAGCCAATTGAGGAGGATGAACTCTCACTAAGTAGAGAGAAGTCGAAATCACCAAAATCAGATAGCCCATGGCAAACGGGAGTGCATCACAAGAGTATAGAAGAAGAAAGACCGAGCCCGATCGAAGAGTTTGATGAACAAGAAAAGCAAGAACTGTTCCATGGCGATCCAATAGATAATGAAAGCCGAATCCAAAATATGCTAATTCAGTAGTGCTTAAAGCGACTGAAGAAGCGGATCCGGTCACGTACAAAAAAGCATCCCAGAGTCTAAACTGGAGAAAGGCTATGGAAGAAGAAATTCAAGCCTTAAAGCAAAACGAGACATGGGACCTGGTACCAAAACCAAGAGATGTGCAACCCATATCATGCAAATGGGTGTACAAATTAAAGTTACAACTCAATGGATCAGTCGAAAGATATAAATCTCGGCTGATAGCACGTGGGTTTTCTCAAAAGTATGGGTTAGATTATGATAAAACATTTAGCCCAGTGGCAAAAATTACAACAGTTTGAGTATTACTGGCACTTGCAGCTAGCAAGTCATGGAAGCTCTGGCAAATGGATGTCAAGAATGCATTTCTGCATGGCGAACTAAATTGAGAAATATATATGATGCAGCCCAAAGGTTTGAGAGCACAACCCATCCAGAATACGTCTGCAAGCTGAAAAAGGCTTTATATGGACTAAAGTAAGCGCCAAGAGCCTGGTATGGTAAGATTGCTGAATTCTTACTATAAAGTGGGTATTTTGTTGTACCAGCTGACTTAAGTCTATTTGTGAAAAATAAAAATGAAAAGCTAGCAATAGTGCTAGTATATGTGGATGATCTCATAATTACTGGTGACGATGAAAAAGAGATCAATGAAACCAAGGTCAATCTCTTAGTTCGTTTTCTGATGAAAGACCTTGGAGAATTAAAACATTTTCTTGAGGTAGAAGTTGAGCATACAAAAGAAAGGATATTCCTATGTCAGCAGAGATATGTTCAAGACTTATTAAAGAAGTATGAGCTGCTTAACTGTAAGCCTATATCTACACCTATAGAGCCCAATACCAAGCTATGCTCACTGGAAGGTCAAGAGTTAGCAGACTCGACGATGTATCGACAACTAGTGAGTAGTTTAATCTACCTAACTCTTACACAACCAGATATAGCATTCGCTGTCAGCATAGCAAGTCGTTATATGGAGAAACCAAGGAAGCCGCATCTAGATGCAGTTTGACACATATTAAGGTATGTAAAAGGAACTATTAATCTTGGTCTCTTACATAAGAAGAATGCAATATGCAAATTAGTAGGGTATTGTGATGCTGATTATGCTGGAGACCATGACACAAGGAGATCAACTACTGGATATATATTTGATCTCGGATCAACGACAATCTCATAGTGCAGCAAGAGACAGCCAACTGTATCTCTATCAACTACTGAAGCAGAGTATAGAGCAGTGGCTATGGCAGCAGAGGAAATTAAGTGGCTTATGCAACTTATGAAAGATTTACACCAGTCTGTTGATTATTCAGTGCCCCTATACTACGACAATAAGTCAGCTATACGCCCAGTAGAGAATCCAGTATTCCATGCCAGAACCAAGCACGTTGAAGTACACTATCACTTTATACGAGAAAAAATACAAGACTGAGAAATCAGGATGAAGCAAACCAACACAGAAGATCAAGTTGTGGACATATTTACTAAGTGGCTAACTAGAGTAAAGTTTGAAAAATTCAGAAGTCAAATTGGCGTGACAAATAGAATAGAGGAAAAGAAGAAAGTCAGTGCTGAGGGGGAGAATTAAAAAAGGTCAGCATCACCAAACGGTGCCGTATAAAAAATGGTGCCGAATAAAGAAAAATATATAAATTGAATACGATGCCGAATAAACCAAATGCGCCGAACGAAGGAAAGAGACGCCGACCGCCGCACCCGCTCACCTATATAAGGGGCTAATCTTTCGAAACGAAGGTAGTGAGTGACGAGCAACAGGTGAGCAACGAAGGAGCGAAGGGTGTGTGTATTTTTATGAGTGATTTTTATGTGAGTTGGAGTGATTGTGATGAAAGAAATATTTGTATGGATATTGCTAGTATTAAGAATAGGAGCCTATAAAGTGTCCAAATTATTTTGGGTGTATTATTTTTGTTGTATTTTTTTTAAGCAATTTTTATTTTTAAGAGCATCCAACTTTCAACAATGCATTGACCTTGACTACTTGTGATAGGACCATTTACTTCTTAATTCTTTCATCTTTTTAGTTAAATAAAAGTTCATTGTAAATTATACATTATCGAACTATTTTATTAATTGACAGCTTATATGTATTTCCTGTCCACCAATACACTGCATTGAACCTGACTACTTCAGATGGGGGCGGTTTCCTTCTTCCTTCATCTTTTTAATTTGTTTTGGCATATGCTTTTGGATATCAAAAGCAATGGCGCTTAAACCATAAGCAGGTTTTACAGCCATTAGACTACTGCATCCGCAGATACGAGTAAGCCTAATTGCAGACCATTTTAACAACGCTTGAAAATTAACCTCCTGTCGATCGCTACAAATATGTTTTATTCCCTAACTCTTTTCACCGCAGCTGCTTTTGCCATCTGTTGCGTTCATCTTGTTTTAGCTTTTGAGCATGAAGATGGCTGCTAACCTCCTTGTAGTTTTCCTTCTCTCTCTCTGCTTCCCTCTCTCAGTTATGCAGAGAACCCTACTCCCCTGCAGGACTTCTGCATTGCGGTCTGCAAACCACCAAGTTGCTGGTTAACCCCTCCATTTCTAATTAATCATCCATTCATCGTACTTTCTTTTTATTTTTTAGTATTGACTCGTCTGTATTTTTTGCGCGGACAAAGAGACTGACTTTGATAATTGAACTTGCAGTTTTCGGAATTTTATTTGCAAAGACCCAAACCAGGTGGTGGCTGTTAATTTCTGCTTCATAGGTCTGAACAAACCAGGAAACACAGAAAACAGGGTTGGATTGAATGTCACCAAAAATGGAGAGTTTTTGAGAATTTACAAGTGTATCTAAGTTTAAACATAGTATGACATGTTCTAGAACTTATGAAAATATTATCATAAGCAAAAAAAAGGAAAAAAAAAACCTTTGCCTATATAAGCATTATGATGAGTAATCCTCGAGACTAGGCGGCTAGCAGTTGGTTGCTTTGTTTATATATGGAAGGCAGTTGCTTGCTTTGGTTTAATAGAAACAATTATGCTCTCCCCATGCTATATTTTTACAACAAACTTTATTTTTGGGAAAGAAATTAACAAAGTTCATTGGTATTTTTTTTTACCAATGATGTATTTACATAGAAAAATTGATTTTTTCGACAAAGAAATTTTGTATGAAAAGTTAAAATTCAGTTGTTAAAAAAACTTGATTGTCAATAATCTATGTCCTATTCTATAGGGTAATCATTAAGAAAATATTTGGTTATCAATAGTTCATGATTTTTTATTTGGGCAAACTTTTGATTTGGTTACCAAAATATTATTATAAGCATTATCATAAGTAAAGAAAATTTTCCTTCTTGACAAAGTATCATTATAAGCAAGAAATTTTTTCTTTATATATGCTTTTTTTTATCACAGCAAATAATTTGAATTTCAAGCCAACACATCATAAAATTGTTCTAAATAACTTTAAATTAATTTTATACCCAATTATTGCAAGACATACTTTTTACAATGAATTTCACATTAATCCCAATTAATTGTCCATAAAATTGATTTAAAATACACCCATAATATTTTATTAATTATCAATTATCAATGGCACACCTGCCATGGAAAGAGACCCATGTCATGTTATTCGGTAAATGGTAATTGAAAGATTTAAAATTTTTATAGATCATTTGTGAGAGTGATTCTCTCATTCTAACAACCATGATTGAAATTATGGGAAGATAATATCTCTGGTTTTTTTTTTTTTTGGGTTGACAAAATCAAAGAAGTAGCCGCTTCAGATATTGTGATTTCACACATGTTTCTCGCATTGGTAATAAAGCCGCACGTATTACTATAAAGTTTGCATTACAACAAGGTTTAGGAATCTATTCATGGTTGAGATAATTTCCTCAATGTATTATTTTCATCTTGTTTAAGGACAATCATGTTTTTTTTAATGAAGGTAGAAGTTTCTCTCCCATTTTTTAGCAACAGTGCTGAAATATGAGAGTTGAACTTAATCCACAATTTTGGTATAAAAAGTAAGAAAAATAATAATAAAGGAAAATATAAATATAAATCCAAAGTGTTAGCATTGGATCAATCCCATTGATATCAAACTTTACGAATGATTTTTTAGAATCGTTAGTATGCGTCATATTTTTGAGATGACTTTAAAAATCTTCGGCAATTATATATTATTCAAAAACTTTTTCAATTGCTACCACAACGATAAAAATCACCGAATGAAATTTTTGGTGTGGTATATATTTCATGGCATTTTAATGTGATGAGGATGTCCTCGTGATTGTGCTAATTTTGGGTGTGTTTGTTTAGGATAAAAACATGTCAACTAAAACTTTTCAATCTAAAACTTTTCACACTCCATAATTACTCTATTTTTTAATTATTTTTCCACATTTTTCTACACAAACTACTCTACTTTTCAATCATTTCTACACAACTACCCATACAACTATCCTATCTATTTTAACTTTATTCTCTTTACTCCTCAT
>JAXCLR010001306.1:0-15006 GCA_035584095.1 Annona squamosa | reverse complement strand
TTTTTAGCGTACGGTAAAACAAGTAACGTTAAATCCGGTTGGATATAATTTTAATTCCATTTATTCCCTGTTTTAGATGAGATAGACCTTTAATTTAACGTCGACGTTTTTTCGATCGGAGGAGACTCGTGATCTCGAATGATAGTACTCCATATGCTAGTTTCCATATGTGCTTTGTTTTTATGGATGCTACCAGTAACATGGAAGTAATTAAATTCATGGTTTACCATGGTATGATTAGATGAAGTCCACTCAGCCTATCGAAAATCAAGTTTCATCCAAATCTTGCGAATATGCATTAATTATATATATAACCTTTCTTATGCATTTGGCTACACCGTAATTAACGGTGCATTTGGCCTAAAATGAACTCTACATGTAATTAAATGTATTGATATTTTATACAATCATTTATCTATATATAAATTTTGTAGTAAATGATTTGCACGTTAAAAAAAGTAATTTCAAAGGTATTATTTATATCAAATTTTTTTAGTACGTTGAATTTGTACTATTTTATGATGAGGTCCATAAATATATCTAATTGAGATGAAAATTAGTATGATAATAGAATACATACTTCTAAATACAATAGATGGAGTAAATTATAATGTTATGATTATGTAAAACTCATTTTGAAATAACTACAACATAATTTTGATACAGTGAAGTTGCACATGAAATTTCTCATATATTACATATATAAGAACCTTTTCCCAAATCAATTTATAGTTGGGTTGTGTGAATAAATGGATAGAGCATGGATTTGCCTGCACCGTAATAAACGATGCATTTTGCCCAAAACGAGCCCTAGAAGTACTTAAATGTATTAATATTTTATACTATAATTTATCCATATATAGATTTTATAGCAAATGGTTTACATGTTAAAATAAATTTTAAAGTTATTATTTATATCAAACTATTTTATTACGTTGAATTTGTACCATTTTCAAATGGGATTTATACTTGTATTCAATTGAGATGAAAATTGGTATGGTAATAGAATATATAATTTTGAATACAATAAATGATGTAGATTATAAATTTACTATCACGTGGGACCTATTTTATGGTACTTGCACCAGCATAATTCTCTAGATGGTTGGATACAATTTTAATTCCATTACTAAGTGCGCACAATCCAAGGGGTTTCATCAATTCGTTTCTAAGAAACCGATATCATAGAGGGGGAATCGTATCCAATACGCGGTGTTTGCTGCTCTCAACAGAAACATTTCACTGATCTTGACGGAATTGCGGAAGTGTGGAAGAAGACTTTTACTTGCTGCTCTCATATATAAAAGCTTCAGGCTTTGGTGTTAAACATGGATCCAGTAGCGGTGACTGCAATTTCGCTGGCATTGCTCTCCGTGTCACTGGTAACTTTCAACCTGTAAGTAAGCATGATCAGATCCATCACTTCAAGTTGTTTTGTGATATACTCTGAGCCTGTTGGTAAGAATTAAGATGCTTGAATGCGATGAAGAAATAAGATGAGAATATAATGATATGTATTGAGAAGAAAAAAAATGTATTAAAAATGAAAAATTACACAAAACACCCCTTAATGAAAATTTTGCTTATTTGGAATTTTTTTTCTCTTGCATGCGCTTCTTGTTGTGGCTTAATCTTCACATAGGAGTTATTAAATTAATATGATCTAGAGACTTAATTAATGAAATTTTGCAGGAATATAAACGTCGGGAGAAGAGGAATCGAGACAAGGTTAGTAAGAAATTATAACTGATCTTTAATTTTGGAATCATTCATATGACTTGTGGTTTAACTGGTCGATTAGGGTGGTCTGACCGGGTGAGGGTAATTAATGATCGCATTAATTCGTTTTAAAAAAATTATAAATCTAAATTAATATAAATATTTATAGTATGTATTTGTTGGAACAAACTTAAGTGGTGTTAGTATCACTAAAGATTTCATATCCCACTTCAATTTTAGGCCACCAATATCATGGGGCCACTTTGATGATTAGATAAAATTCGGATTGACTTTGTACATTTACAATTGGGTTTTGCTTATGTGTAACTACTTTATTTTTAATATTTTTATGTTTTTGAAAAATCTACTTCATTTATTATTATAGCATCATTTATAATAGTATGAAAACTCTTTTATTTATCTAGTATTGGTGTGTTTGGCCTTGTTTTCAAATGTTTAAATTCAATATAATAAAATAAATTAATGCTAAATGTCAATTTTAAAATTATATTTTTTATTAGTATACATATAACTAATATTATAATCAAGTACATTTTTACCCTCGCATGATGGACAAAATTTTCTATTACCAACCTCACATCAAGGGGAATCTGTAAACCTGCACTCAAGAAAAATTTAAAATAAACCCTTAAACCAGGGAAAAATTATATTTTAAACCTCTCAATATGTCAATATTATGTGGATAAATGAGTTTATAATATTTTATTACATTCTAACATATATGTGAATGGTTCTAACCTTTTCCATAATTTACACATGAGTATATAATTTCTACAAATATGACTCATGCACATATTTAATTTAGATAAAATACGAAGTGTGTTTGTATTTGATAAAACTTTTGGAAAAAAAGACTTTTTGTAAATAAATTTTTGAAATAAGAGAAAGTAATATGATATAATATGAGTAGTAATGGGAATAAAGATAATGATGTTAAAATTGACATTCTAACTACACAAATGATATTAAATAGAAAAAATTAAGTAAATTTTCTACAAAGCATCAATATATTAAAAATGAAATCAGTTACTTAGAATTGCATCTATGTATGCTGGCTATATAAAAGCAAAACTTGTTATTTTTTTAATTAGACTCTAAGTTTCAGAATAATTAAGTATATACATGAGCCCCATCTAATAAAGGTATAAAATCAATGTAACAAAAAAAAATTTATTTACATAAAATTTCAAAATTGTTAATACAACATCTAAACCATGTACAACATCATTCTTATATAAACTAATGATTCTATAAAGTAATATATAATGAATCTAAGTGTTTTTTATAATTTGCATAGGATTATATATTTGAAGCAAATATAGCTCGTTGAATACTTTGATTAAAATTCTTTTTGATATTATCAATATGTGCTAACTACTTGACTTGCTCTCAAACAAGTAGACTTAGTTTTTATTGGCTTTGAAAATCAATTGCCCAAATTGTTAAGTTTTTATGAAACTTGTTGTCTTCATTCTTTCAACCATGCTTGCATAAACATATCTCATAATCAATTACATAATAAATTCTATCTACAAATTACTCAAAAGATAAATATCAATACCTTTATTTGGGATTCAAGGTTTTAATTTATCATCCAAATATATGTAAGTACTTAGACATTTAAAAATTACTCAAACAATAGATATCATTACCTTTGTTTGGGATTCAAGGTTTTAATTTATCATCCAAATATATGTAAGTACTTAGGCATTTTCACATAAACGATTAATACAAACCCATGATTTTAACTAAACATCCTTTTTTAAAGTTCGATTCTTAGTTACTCATCTGGGAGGCGCCTCACTCTTTATCTGAGTTGAATCAAGGTTAAGGATAGTCACCCTCTCGATTGTTCTTTTTTGATAAATTTTTTCTGTTAATTCCCTCTAGATTCTTAAGTTAAGATAGTGGCCTTCTCAATTCTTCCATCACAATCTCAATTTTACTATTATTCCAAGTCTTTAACTAGCTCTTCTCTCTCTCCAAAGAGAAAGAAACATATCACAATTCCAATTAGATTTTGTAATATGAGCAATCAGATTTTTGTGATCTCATTGAGCAATTCTAATGTATGCACCTAAAAATCCTCTATAATCAATCAATTTTTACACTAATCCTAATTATAAGACACTTTAGGAATGATTGCCAACCTTTCGAGGCTAAAGTCTAAGAACCCACAAGTTTACAAGGATCTCGTTGTGATGCATTGCATTTACCATGAGATTAAGAACCCAAGAGATCCACTATGAAATTTAACATATCTTTCATACAATTACCACATCTATTTTACCTTTATTTTATCACATCATTTCTGACTTTTCAAAAAAAATTCTATAAAACTTCCCCACTATTTTATATACCTTTTCCCATATGGACACTTAAAATTAAAGAACCACATTTTATTTAGATAAGAATCAAAAAATAAAAAATATTTTTTATGTATAAAATTTTTCCAATATTAAGTTATTTTCGGTTTTTTAATTGTAGCATGTTAGTTAATTTCCATATTTGTACCTTAGACCTTGCAAGTTTAAATTTTTCTACAAAATATGCCTTAACTTTTACAATTCATTATCAATACTACAGTAGGGACTATTTTGTTAAAAATATAAACTTATAGGGTATATTGTAAAACCATGCACATACAAAGTTACTTCATAAATATGAAAAGTTAGAGGTTTCATTTTCAAAGTCAAACCACGTAAGTATATATTTGAGCTAAACTCTAGATTTGAAACTCATATAGTACCTGTAATGGACTGGTTTTCCACTGTAAATTTCGTTGCTATTATTTATAAAATCCAAATAACCCTCCATCTATTGCATTGCTCACCAAAGGTAACTTTTTTTTCATAAAGGCAAAGGTAAGTTTTAAATTTTTAGTAATTTTTTTTCACATTTTTATTATTATATTGTTTCCTTTTTCTTCCATTATGTATTAAGTTTTAGCTTTTTATTTGATTCAGACATTAACTAATAGGCATTCTAGGTATCATATTTTACTTTTAATAAATGGAAAATAAATATTATGTTATATTATAATCATGTATTATTGATATCACAGTTTTAAATGGTTTGAATCAACTATTAATCCTGAACCGGACAGAAAAACATATGAGCATTGTTGATCCCACAGTCTGGTTTGTAAACAGCTACTTAAGACATAACAATTATAAGCAAAGAAATTACTTGATTATCATTACTAAAATTTTTGTAACTAAATGAAATTTCATTTCAAGAGAGTATGGTTAATTAGAATTGGATTTTCAATGAGACTCTAATGCGAGGTGACACTATCCTTAGCCATAAAATTTAATATCCTTAGCAACTAAGAATCAAACTCATAAAAAATATATCACAATTTTTACGTATAAAACTTTTTTTTTTTTTGAAAAAGGTAAGAACCACAGGATTAGCTAGGCAAGACTTCTACTATAAAATAATAAATTATAAAATAACGAGTTCTATAGTGAAGCTAAAGAATTTCATAATCACAACATGGATTTCAAGAAAAAAAAGTTAAAGCCAGTAAATCTTAGCAAATTTGAGATAGCAAATTCTGTACAAGATGACCAAAGCTTCGTTTCTCTATGAATGAAAACTTTATGATTAATTTTTTTCATTTATACCACCTGCGACTAGCAATGGTGGATGGTTTTAGAAATTTTCTTTTAGTATGAGGTGTTTTTTGAAAATTTTTCTCGATGCTGGGAGGGTTTTGAATGTACATCATTATCATATCAGGTTGTCACATTGTACTAATACCAATTAAGAAATTTCTTCATTTATGGAATGGAAAAGTAATGGATTGCAGAATCTAAAACATCACATGACCTCTGCGTAGAAAACCGGAGGAGAGAATAGGAGAACACACGCACAACGCAAGAACCAAAAAGCTTGGTTGAAACGCAACCTCGTCGCTCGAGGGCTGTGGTCCCCGTATCACGTGACCTCCACGTGGAGGAAAGCCCAACATGGGCTTACTTGGGTGACGTCCATTTAATCATATTACACCAACTTAACAATATTGACCTAATTGTACTCTGTTTCAATGAGTAAATATGGTATAAACTGGTAATAAATGACTACTGATCATGTTTTTGAGTGGATCATCTAAGCTATTTTGTTTAATTTTTACATAACTAAGATTAATGTGATTTAATGGAGATTAACCTGGCTTGACCCAAATTTCCTGTTTTATTACAGTACATGTTATTTCCCTGGAATTAACTCTTTATTTAATCCTTTTTGTAGCATGCAGAAAAACGATGGAGAAGCGAAAGGCATGACACCTCGAAAAAGGGACAGGCTCAAGAAATTTTTAAATAAAATGGAAAGGCGAATTTCATCTTATGATTGAAATTATGTTTAATTTAGTATTATTTGAAAGGAAAATGTAGATATTAACTTTTACTATTGTTTATGGATTCCTAAAAATACTCTATGAATTGAAGAAAAATTATTCACTAATTATTTTGAATCAATTAGAAAGTGTATCATATATTAAATTCAAGGTGTTTTAATATAAAATTCAGAAAAAATTAATTCGATCCTATGTAAAGCGAGAGATATTGCATTTTTTACCAAATATAATTTCTCGTTGCAGACGTCTTGAAGTCAAATTTCAACGAGAAAAAGAACCCGGTCAATCGGACGCCATGCGAGTAAGATATAGATAAATTAGCAAACACATGCCTTGTGATCATTTTTTTAGTAAAGAAAGGTTCGAATGTTGAATATACATATATATATATATATATATGAAATTGTTTCAATTAAGCTACATATCTTTTTTTTTTTAGGAATTCATGAAGGGTGTATTTGTTTAACACAAAAACTTTTCAATTTAGAACTTTTTCATTATATATAACTATCATACTTTTAATTATTTTTTCACATTTTCTTGTACAACTATCTTACCTTTCAATTGCTTTCATA
Source organism: Annona squamosa (assembly GCA_035584095.1). Classification (NCBI taxonomy): domain Eukaryota; kingdom Viridiplantae; phylum Streptophyta; class Magnoliopsida; order Magnoliales; family Annonaceae; genus Annona; species Annona squamosa. The sequence continues at coordinate 8,328 of JAXCLR010001306.1, read as the reverse complement.
TAACTAAATATTTTAGCTTTATTCTCATTACTCCTTATTCTTTCCTCCATCATATCACAACATCTTCACTCGTTAGAAAACTTTGACACTAAAAATTTTTTCTCCAAAAATTTTATCATTTATCAAACACATCTGAAAATTGTATCAAAAGGAAGAAAATAATATGAAATCCAATAATATATAATTTAGAACATTTTTTTAGTAGAGAAAACTTCAAATATATAATGTACAAACATATGTATTTACTCCTGACAAGTAGATGTACAGAAATTTATTTAAAAGGACAGGCCATATGCAACCCACTTAGATTGATAAAAAAAAAAAAGTTGCAAACTAAGCGGCCATCCTCTCAATTTGTACATTTCTATAGAAGAGCAATGTTTATGCTTGTGAAGCTAGCAAGGTTACATTATCTTAAGGACAAAAAGTTGCATGTTACAGTTGGAGGTGATATAGTTAAAAAAATGAAAAATAATCAAATTGACAACTAATGCCATGCAGTAGGTAGCTTCCTTTTTCTCTTCTCCATCCATACACACTTGTGTCCAATTGCCCAAAGGTGAAGGTCTTAGTCTTCACGAATACGATTTAATTTTCTGATACCGCTTCTATAACAAAAAATTTTCTATATAACTCTCTCTGAATTTAAAATCTTAATAGTTGATGGAAAATCCACCCATCATTTGTATTTTCATCATTTATACTAGCATACAAACCCTCTTATTTGTTTAATTTCACTTTATACAAGTCTCATATATAAATATATAAATTCAATATAATAAAATAATTCTATGCTAAAATATCAATTTTAAAATAGTTTTTTCAACATATAAACCATCTAAAAATACTACTATGTGGATAAACGATTCTATAAAGTATTATTATATTCTCATACATGTGTAAATATATCTAAGTATTTTTCACAATTTTCTCATGAATATATATTTTTGAGCAAATGTAGCGCAAACACATACTTAATCAAGATGAAACTTAGTCTTCTAGATAAATAAATAGTATTAAATACAATAAATAAATTAGATTTTTCATCAATTATCAATATCTTAAAATTTGAGAGAGTCATTTAAGTCAATTTACATATAAGTGAAGACATTATTTTTCACCCAAGGTTCTTTGTTCATGCATCACTCATTATAAGATTCATGATGGTTGTTGACGATGCCTTTAAAGGAGCAGATGGGCAGCATATTTAATTAAAGAGGGAAGGAGTTTTATAAAAATAGACAAATGGCAAAAAATAGAGCAGAATCATTTGAGAGGAGGAAAAAATAGATAAGGAAGCTGGTAAGAAAATTCAAGGGTACCAACAGTTGAAAAGGGTTGCCTTTGGACCTAGATTCAATGGAATGTTGGACCAATGTAGTCAATAAAAGAAACTAAGGTGGATTCTTTACACGCACCTATAGATGTGGATGGGCTAAAGCTAAGACTACTACCTAGCTTTACTAAACTTAAATTGTCATTTTGGCTTGGAGTTGTCGTGGGCTTGTAAACCCACATGTAATTCACATTCTTTTTTATTTTGTGTGTGGAGAAGATCATATCGGTCCCGAGTTGATGGCAATAACCCAAGAGGGGAAGAGTCAATTGGGTATTTAAAAATTTACAAACTTGAATTAGAAACTTTCTCCCGTTGTAGTTTAATCCCTTTTAATAAAATAAATAGAAAGCAATATGATAATGAAGAGGGAAATGAAAATCAGTAGACAAGATTTATAATGGTTCAGGCAACCTTCTCTACTCCACTCTTTCAAGCTCACACTCCCTTGTGACTTAGGTTTCACTATGTATTTCGCGAATACAATTAGAGTCTCCACTCTCTTCTAGATTCTAGCTCTAGGGGGCAAATACAACCAGAGTTTCCACTCTCTTCTAAATTCTAGCTCTAGGGGGCGTATACAACAATAGCATAACTAAGTGACAAGTTCCACTCCAATCACAACCCTACTTTGCTGTAGCTTGATTTGAAACATCAAAATCAAACCAAGAACCAAAAATCAAATGATAAGATAAAATAAAAGAAATCTACACTTTACAGATTTGTGTAGCAAGTTTCAGCTCAAGGAAGAATCTGTACAAGCAATGAATCGTTTGAAGAAAAAAGCGACTTTAAAGCTCATTCTTCCTTTGAAAGTGTATAGATCACTCAATTGTAGAGAAAAGTGGATTGAAAATCTTAGTAGTACTTCTTTCCTCTCTTTCAGCTCTTACTTGTATGTTTCCACGTTTGCTTGAGTGTCTATATATAGAGGATGGAGAATTTTTAACGTTATAGAGTTGGTTGACGTGTAATAAATGCTCCAACATTTAAAAATTCGAATATTATTTTCCCAAGGCGCAGATGGAGTCGACTTTGTGTGCGACTTCACCCAAGTCGCATGCTGGAGTCGACTTCGGGTGCAACTTCGGCTATGCTTCAGTTTCTTCAAGTTCTTCCTCGGGTAGACTTAGCCTTAGACTTGGCCCAAGTCGCAGGTGGATTCGACTTCGGGTGCGACTTCGGCTATTCAATCTTCCAAGCCTGTCTTTTGAGTCGACTTTGTCTGGGACTTGACCCAAGTCGATCTTGAAATCGACTTCGGATGCGACTTGACCTTGTTACCTCGCCAAGTGATTTTAAATTTTCTTAAAATATCACTTGGATTAATCTTCATATGCTCCAAGTCGACTTGGTCTTCAACTTGACTCAAGTCTTATTTCAAGTCAACTTAGCCTTTAACTTGACTTCTGAAAAACTACACTGTGAATCTTGAAGTCGATGTTAGAGTCGACTTGGCCTGCGAGTTCACCTAAGTCGCAAGTGGAGTCGACTACGATTGCGACTTCGAGAATTCTTACTCCTAATTTCAACTCTGGACAGAGGACGTCTCTTGAAGTCAAAGATGGAGTCGACTTGAGAAATCGACTTGGCCCAAGTCGATGTCTGAGTTGACGTGAGTTGCAAGTTGACCTGTTCTGTTTAGTATTTTTCACTTTTATAACCATAAACATTGCACGAAACATATTAGTAGCTAAGCTTTACTCAAATTGTGTTGCTAATCATCAAAACACATATTTTGGATATTTTGTATTTGATTTCAACAATTGTTTCCAACAGATCCCATTTTGAACTTCATGATAGAAACAAAGAAAGGGCTGTTCAGATAGATTTATTAAGAGAAAATTGTCTTTTCACAATCGTCTTGCATTAGATTGCTCGGATAGAAGGGAAGGTTTAGCTTTTTGTGGAATTTGAATTTCGACATTCATATAAAGTCTTTCTGTCCCACCACATAGATACTACTATTGAAGAAATTAGTGAAAAGATATAGTGAATGATAGGTTTTTGTGGTCGTCCCAAAGCTGCAAAAAGGCCTAAGACATTAGACCTCCTTAGACACATTAATTCCTTATTTGGGCTTTCATGGCTTGTAATGGACAATTTTAGTGAAGTTACGAGGCAATTAGAATATTTTAGCGGGAATTTTAAATTAGGGAGAAAGAATATTTTAGAGGAATATTAAATTAGGGAGAAAGATGGTAGCTTTTATGGAGGCTATTAATGTTTGTCATCTGATGGACTTAGGTTTCAAAGGGCCAAGCATGACCTAGAGTAATAGAAAGATAGGCAGAGATCGGGGAGAAAAAAGATTAGATAAGCCCTTAACTAATCAAGGGTGGTTAAAAATGTTTCCTATGACATAGCTTCACCACAAATCAGTGGCGGGTTTAGACCACTACCCTTCACTCCTTCCAAAGGACCATAACAAATAGGCTAAGAAAGCAAATGTACAGTTTAAATATGAGATTTCTTGGGAAAAATCTCAAGAGGCAACAAACATCATTCATGGGGATTGGGATTCACATACTCAAGATTAAATTTCTGATTGGGGGAAAATTAGTTGGAAAATTGTAGAGGTGTAGGCTGAAATTATAGAAATGGTGCAGGAAAATAAATGGAAAATATGAGAAAATGGATCTCTTCTCACCAAATCTATCTAAGCAAAACCAAAGAAGGTAACCCATTAGATGCTAAAGACTCTGAAATCAAGAGGTAGAAATATATTATTAATTCCCTATTAGAGGATGAAGAGCTGAAATGAAATAGAAAGATTGAAGATTTTTTGGCTTCAGCGTGGTGATAAAAATACCCAATTTTTCCACCATATAACAAGTGAGAGGAGGAGAAATTGGATTGAAGTGTTTATGGATCATGATGGCATATTAGTGGGAAACCAAGATCATTTTGAGTACATGATTCACAACTATTACATAAAAATGTTTCAATCTTCTAGCGACACATCCAACTCATCTAAGGTGGTTTTGACAATTTCCTTGAAGCTTACTGCAGTTGAAAATTAGAGTTGAATGGCTCAATCAAATAGAGAGGAAGTGGTGACTATTCTTAAATTCATGTATCTTATGAAAGCTTCATGACTAGATGGAACACCTACAACTTTTTTAAAAACACTGGAAAATTGTGGGGGAAGACGCTTTTTAGGCATACAAAAAGCTTTTGAATGCTAGCTTAATCAAGGAACAAGTGATATGCTAAGGAAAATCAATAGTATAACATATGTTCTCATTCCCAAGATCAAGGGTGCAAAAAAACTTGGTGATTTTTGCCCAATTAGCCTATGTAATGTGGTTTATAAGGTCTTATTGAAAGTTCTTACAAATAGGCTTAATATTTGTTTGCTAAATATCATATCACCACAACAAAGTGCCTTTGTTCCCAATAGACAAATATCAATAAAATGACGATTGCCTCAGAGGTGGTACATGGGCTGAAGAGAAGGAAAAGAGGGAATTGTGATGAGATTGCCATCAAGATTGTATGTCCAAGGCATGTGACGAGGTGGAATGAACTATCTTTGTGTATTTTGAAACTGGTTTATTAAAAAAAAGCGAGGGTCAAACTGACCATGTCCCGACCTAGTGTAAAAAAGGGTCAAATTCAATTTTTAAAAAGTAGAGTCAGGGTTGGACAAACCTTGATCCGGTATGACCCGCCCCGATTTCCACCCTTACTCTTACCGATGGATGAGTCTAGAGTTACAACTTCAGTCGCTTATCCTCATGATTTTATTATATTTTTTGGTTTATTTTGTTAATATAGATTATTAGTCAAGGGTAATATTATTTATACTCTTTCGATGGCTACATAAATCTAACTCGCTAATTTAACTTCCAGTGTAAATCATGAAAATTTAAAATGACAAGCAGCATTAATTATAATCCTAATATTGACTATATATGGCCAATAGATATTTCTATTGATATTAGCAAATTTTACACATGCCACTGGACAAATCCAACTTAAGATTATACATAGATCATGTGCTATTTAACTTTTAGTCCAATTTCATGTTATTTCTTTCAAGCATCACGCAAAATTCTCAAATCAATAGAAGCATTAAGAAAAGATTAAATAAATAATTCAATATTAATAATATAAAATCAAAAGAAAACTATAATTTAATCCTAGTTCAAAAACAAGATCCATCACAATCCTAGAATTAAGTTTTTAGCCACATATAATTGCATTGGACATAAGGCTAAAATAAAAATAAAAATTAATATCTATCTAAAATAAACAGAAAATCAAAATTAAAGAGAAGAAAAATCTACTCCAAGCTTGATCTCCGGTTGCACGTCTCCACCTGTTCTTGCTCTGTCAAAGTCCCCCCTTTAATGCCTGGACACACCACCTATTTACAAGAGTGGAAAACCTGCGATTGTGGTAGCGCATCTCCATCTTGCGCACATAATCTGCTCAGAATTTCAGTAAATTGCGCATCTGCTTTTTTTGAGCTGTGAACGGCTTGCGTATAGACTGCTTTAGCAATTGGCTATTGCCAAGGATATCACGGGCGGACAGCTGAAATCTTTCCAAGGGACTTTGTGGATTAATTTGAACGGCCAAAATTGGACCATAGTCTTGCAATTACGTTACCACGAATTACACCAACTTGATTTACGCAACTTAATTTGCATTATGCCACGTTGGAAACCTGCTGCATATTGGCCGTTGATTTTTTAGATGGGATTAAACGGAAGGTCGGCAGCATATCTAAAAATTTCTGTCTGTTGAACGTGTGTCGCTTTATTGCGTGGATTGATAATGTTGGACGGCTTCAATTTTGTGGCATAAAATCGGTGGTTTTTTAGCAAAATTTTGGACCGCTGGATTTTTTATGAACCAGTGCTGAGCTTTGGACGGCTAATTTAGCAATTGAATCTCAGTAGAAATTTCTATTTGCTGAACCGGGTTACTTGTATTGGAGCATTGAATTAATCGGTGATGGCAAGTGATGGCCCGGATGGATACTATCTGACATGTGTTTGCAAGTTTCTGGCCATTGAAATTTTGAACAGAGGATGAATGGTTGAATTTCCGGTGTGAATATTTCTTATGCTAAAAATTGCATTCTGTTGGAAATATGATATTGTTGATAGGCCCACGGCTTTTTATTGAAAACCTGCACAGATATACGTATATTTTTAGATTATAAATTCGTGAAATTGATAAATGGGTGATCAATGTATTAAAATTATTCCATGACCATTTATTGCAATAAATATTTTTAATTTCAAGCAAAAGTATCACAAAAATTATTCAAATAACTTGAAATTAATATTTAATACCCAAATATTGACACAACATATTTTTAAACCCAATTGCACTTTGAACTCAAATAATAACCCAACAAATTAGGACAAAATACAGGCAAAATATTTTACTATCTAACAATTATCAAAAAATACCCTAAATCTTTAAATTTGACCCATAATTCAACCCAAACTCATAACGCAACTTGAATTTCAAATTAAAAGATTTTATTGTACAATTTGATTATTTCACTCACAACATTTCATGAGAAGTATATATAAAGAGAGATAGAGAGGAAAAAAAATCCAATACAAACATATTGCACCGTAATTACGGCGAAGTCCACTATAAAATAGGCTCCACGTGTATTAAAATATGATAATATTTTATACAATTATTTATTTATGTAATAAATATTTTTGATGGTTTAGATATTTAAAATACAACTTTATGATTGATATTTATATTGAGCTATTTTTTATGTTAATTTTGTACCGTTTTAAGGGCTCATACACATGTTTGATTTGGAAAAAAATAGTATAATATTAAAGTGAATACTTCTAAATAAGATGAGTATAGTGGATGTTAATTTCATGATCATGTGAGCCCCATTTGCAATGAACGGCACTGTAATTGTGGTGTAGTTCACCTACACTTTGTTATTTTCTACATATATAGGTATGTATATATAAACCATGTAGGTGCACACGAACCGTACCATAATTATGTTGTACTCCACTGCAAAAGGAGCCGCATATATATTAGAATGTTATGATATTTTATACAATCATTTATTTATATAAAAAATATATATATTAGACAGTTTAGATATTGAAAAATAATTTTAAATTGTTATTCATATCAAACTATTTTATTTCATTGTTTTATACCATTTTTCATATGGAACCATACATACATCTAATTCGAATGAAAATTATACTAATAAAGTGAATAATTTTAAATATAATTGGTGGGGTAAATTTGCTATTTTGATCAAATGGGCCCCACAGGACATGGACTGTATGGTGTTGTCCGACTACATTGGAGATGCTGCAATGATACTCCCTTTCTTTGGAATCTCACCCATTTTCAATATTTAAATGGTTGATGAAAAATTTATTTTTCTATTATGTTTACCGTCATTTATATTATTATATAAACCTTTTCATTTATTTAATGTCACTGCATATGGGCCCCACTTACAAACATTTAAAATAAACGTAATAAAATAATTTAATACTAAATATCAATTTTTAAAAATATTTTCAAGATCTAAATCATCTAAAATATCATTACTACATGGATAAATAATTTTATAAAATATTACTATATTCTAATATGTATATGAATGAATTTAAGTATTTTTTCTAATTTATATATGAATATACCTATTTTGACCAAATGCGGTCCATACATATATTGGATTTAAATAAAACTTGGTTTTATAACTTAACAAATGGTGGTGCGATCATCTCCGCCAGGTCGAAGATGGGTGTTGTCTTAAATCACCTCTACGAGCCGTCCGATTGCGCGAGCTTATTCCTGGCAGTTCGATTATTTTTGAAAAGGAAGGGAGAGACGGGAGTAATTAATGCCTTGAATATTGCCCGCAGGCCCATCGTTCCCTCTCCCTCCCTCCTTCCTTCTACTTCATCATTCCCTCTCTCTTTGCTCCTCTCCTCCCTCCCGTCTCTCTCTTTGCCCCTCTCCTCCCTCTC